>SJYT01023034.1:220976-254163 GCA_006410635.1 Cephalophus harveyi
TCATGGGGTGGGTGGGAATAAAGGACACAAAATATCTTAATTAGTCCCCTTTGAAAAGTATCTCTCTTACCTTCATGTTCAAAGTGGAGTGTGCTTCCTGCAGGGTGATTTTATAGATTCTTGGAAGAGTCCCCCTTTCTCTAGTGTGGGGATTCTTTGGTGGTACATCCAAATCTCACCTTTCAAGCTACAGTGTCATCTCCTCACAGGCTCTCTTACTTGCGGTTCCACTGTCCACAAAAGTTTATTTATTTATTTACCTTTTAACAAGGCTTTTTTCTCCATAGGAAGCTTGGATTTTTATTCTGCAACTGGTGCAAGTGAATGGTTCCCCAAATGGCAGACCTTACCTCCACTGACACAAACTATTACTGTGCAGCCTCATAACCTCCTCTTACCGGGGTATAAGTCTGACTCTTCTGGGTACCTCCAGTCCTAACAAACTCGTATCAAGGTCAACATGTAGATCTCTGTTGCCTCTCTTTCTAGGCCGAGGTAAGAAGAAAACAATCCCACTCGAAAACATAATCCCAATAACCATCTGTATTTATTAGTCATTGTAAAATGCAACATACAACCAAGTAATCAAGACAAGAGTATATTAAATTTAGAAAAAGCAATTTCCCAGCAATTTTCTATAACTTTTACTAATTTTTAAAATGATTTTCATTAAGAAGTAAAGGAAGATGCAGAAGGTGAAGTTAAAATGATAATGGGTAAGGAAATGGAAAGTAGTAGAGAAAAAAGTAGGAAGAGAGAAGGGATGATGTGGGAGGAAATAGGCATAGCACAAAAAGAAAATAAAATGTTAAGAGATTTCACTAATGGAGGTTTAAAACTGATTTAGCTAGACAGACATGGCTTTCTTTACTTAATGAATTATCTATTTCTTCAACCCATTTAAAATTAACTAACAGAGGAGGCAAGATGGCAGAATAGGGCTGTGAGCTTACCTCTTCTTACAGAAACACTAAAATTACAGCTAATGGCTTAACAACCATCAAGAGAAAATGCTATAACATACCAGAAAAGATACTCTATGTCCAAGGAAAAAGAAAAGCCACAGTGAGGTGATAGGAGGGGCACAATCATGATAAAATCAAATCCCATACTTGCCAGATAGGTGACCCACAAACTGGAAAATCATTATACCACAGAAGTTCTCCGACAATAATGAAAGTTCTGAGCCCCATGTCAGGCTTCCCAGCCTGAGAGTCTGGCAACAGAGGAAGAAGAGTACCCAGAGAATGTGGTTTTGAAGGCCAATGGGGTTTGATCACAGCAATTTCATGGGGAAACAGAAACGCCACTCTTAGAGGGCGTACACAGGGTCTCATGTGCATCAGAAACCAGAGAAAAGAGCAGTGACCTCATAAAAGCCTGGGCCAGACTTACTTGCTAGTGTTGGAGTGTCTCCTGCAAAGCTGGAAAGTGGATTGCTGTGGGGGTGGGGATATTGGCAGTGGTGATCCTGGCAAGTGCTCACTGGGGTATGCCCTCTTTGAGGCTATAATTTTCTCATCAAGACCTGGCCCTGCCCAACAGCCTGTAGGCTCCAGTGCTGTGACTCCTCAAGCCAAACAACCAACAGGGTGGGAACATAGCCCCATCCATGAGCAGACAGGCTGCTTAAAATCTTCCTGAGTAAATAGCTGCCCAATAAACACACTCCCTGACACCGCCCTGCCCACCAGAGAAACAAGACCTAGTCCTACCCACCACTGGGAAATTACCAGTCTCTCCCACCATGCAGCCTGCACAAGTCTCTTAGACACTCTCACCCACCACAGGGCACAAAGCAGCAGCAGGAAGAACTGCAATCCAGCAGCCAGTGAAACAGAAACCACAATCACACAAAGGCAGACAAAACGATACAGTGAAGGAATATGTCCCCAATAAAGGAACAAGAGACAACTTCAACAGAGCAAGTAAGTGAAGTAGAGATAAGCAATCCAGCTGAAAAAAGATTCAGAGTAATGATATTAAAGATGACCCAAGATTTTGGAAAAAGAACAGAAGCAGAGATGAAGATACAAGAAATATTTAACAGTGACCTAGAAGAACTAAAGAACAAACAGATGAACAATACAATAATTGAATTGAAAAATACACTAGAAGTAATCAAAGAGTAACTGAGGCAGAAGAATGGATAAATGAGCTGGAAAAAAGAATGGTGGAAATCACTGCCACAGAACAGAATAAAAAGAAATGAAGATAGTCTCAGAGACCTTTGGGACAATATTAAATGCACCAATATCTGCATTATAGGGGTTCCAGAAGAAGAAGAAACAGATAAAGAGCCTGAGAAAATATTTGAAGAAATAATATTAACTGCTGAAAATTTCCCTAACGTGTAAAAGGAAATAGTCACCCAAATTCAGGAAGTGCAGAGAATACCAGGCAGGATAAACCCAAGGAGGAACATAGTAATAAAACTGACAAAA
This sequence comes from Cephalophus harveyi, assembly GCA_006410635.1. Taxonomy (NCBI): domain Eukaryota; kingdom Metazoa; phylum Chordata; class Mammalia; order Artiodactyla; family Bovidae; genus Cephalophus; species Cephalophus harveyi. The sequence goes on from SJYT01023034.1 coordinate 223,421, forward strand.
TTTAGAGATAAAGAAAAAATATTGAAAGCAACAAAGAAAAAGCAACAAATAACATACAACGGAACTCCCATAAGATTTTAGCTAATTTTCCAGCAGAAAATATGCAGGCCAGAAGTGGGTGGCACAATGTAATTAAAGTAATAAAAGGGAAGAAACTACAACCAAGGATACTCTAGCCAGCAAGGCTCTCATTCAGATTTAATAGAGCAATCAAAAGCTTCACAGATAAGCAAAAGATAAGAGAATTCAACACCATCAGACCAGCTTTGCAACAAATGACAAACTTCTCTAGATAAAAAACAAAAGGCCACAACTAGAAACAAGAAAATTATAAATGGAAAAGCTCACCGGTAAAGACACACATACAGTAAAGGGAGGAAGTCATCTGCACACAAATAGGAGATCAAAACTTGCAGTGTGGGACTTCCCCAGCAGTCCAGTGGTTAAAACTTCACCTTCCAACACAAGGGGTGTGCGTTCAGTTTCTGGTTGGGATCCCACAAGCCAAATGGCCAAAAAAAAAAAAAAAAACATAAACAGCAGAAGTAATACTGTAACAAATTCAATAAAAACTTTTAAAATGATCCACATTAAAAAAAAAAAAAAAAAGGCAAGACTAGAAAAGAGCACAAGTGCAGGATATTGGAAATGCATTTCAAACTAAAAGACCCAAAACTTGAAACAATCTTATTCACATATAGACTAGTATATCAAAACTTCATGGTACTCACTAACCAAAACTCTACAATAAATACATAAACAAAAAGGAAAAGGAATCCAACCACAACTTTAAAATTGGTTATCAAATCACAAAAGAAGAGAATAATAAGAAAGCAAAGAAAAGAAAACTACAAAAACAAATCCAAAACAATTAATGAAACAGGGATAAGAACATGTGTATCAATAATTACCTCAAACACAAATGGATTAAATGCTCCAATCAAAACACATAGACTGGCTGAATTGATACAAAGACCCATGTATATGCTGCCTACAAGAGACCTACTTCAGATTTAGGGACACATAAAGACTGAAAATGATGGGATGGAAAGAGGTATTCTGTGCAAATGTAAATGAAAAGAAAGCTGGAATAGCATACTCATATCATACAAATAGACTTTAAGATAAAGACCAGTACAAGAGACAAAGAAGATTGCTGTATAGTAATGAAAAGATCAATCCAAGAAGAAGATACAACGTTAAATATATATGCATCCAACATCAGTTCAGTTCAGTTCAGTTCAGTCACTCAGTCATGTCCGACTCTTTGCGACCCCATGAATCGCAGCACGCCAGGCCTTCTTGTCCATCACCAACTCCCGGAGTTCACTCAGACTCACGTCCATCGACTCAGTGATGCCGTCCAGCCATCTCATCCTCTGTTGTCCCCTTCTCCTCCTGCCCCCAATCCCTCCCAGCATCAGAGTCTTTTCCAACTCTTTGCATAAGGTGGCCAAAGTACTGGAGTTTCAGTTTTAGCATCATTCCTTTCAAAGAAATCCCAGGCTGATCTCCTTCAGAATGGGCTGGTTGGATCTCTTTGCAGTCCAAGGGACTCTCAAGTGTCTTCCCCAACACAACAGTTCAAAAGCATCAATTCTTCGGCGCTCAGCCTTCTTCACAGTCCAACTCTCACATCCATACATGACCACAGGAAAAACCATAGCCTTGAGTAGATGGATCTTAGTCGGCAAAGTAATATCTCTGCTTTTGAATATGCTATCTAGGTTGGTCATAACTTTTCTTCCAAGGAGTAAGCGTCTTTTAATTTCATGGCTGCAGTCACCATCTGCAGTGATTTTGGAGCCCAAAAAATAAAGTCTGGCACTGTTTCCACTGTTTCCCCATCTATTTCCCATGAAGTGATGGGACGAGTACCTCAATATATGAGATAAATATTGGGTTGGCCAAAAAGTTCCTTCAGGTTTCCTGCGACGGCGGTGCAGAAGCATGGCAGCTGTGACAGCAGCACAGAAGCGCGGCTGAGAGGAGCCACCCCACGTCCAAGATGTTACAAGAAAACGTGAAAAACTTTGACCAAGCCCAATACTGACAACCATAAAAGGAGCAATCAACAGTAACACGATAATAGTGGTAGACTTTAACACCCCATTTTCATCAATAAACAGATCATCCAGAGAGAAAATTGATAAGGAAACAGGCCTTCAATGACACATTAGACCAGATAGACTTCATCGATATTTATAGAGTATTCTATCCAAAAGCAGCAGCATACACGTTCTTCTTAATTGCATATGGAACATTCTCCAGGGCTGATCACATGCTGACCACAAAGCAAGCCCTGGTAAATATAATAAAACCAAAATCATAACAAGCATCTTTTCTGAACATAATGCTATGCTATGAGGTTAGAAATCAAACAGAAGAAAAAATATTGTAAAACAGAGAAACACATGGAGGCTAAACAATATGCAAATTAACAACCTATGGATCACTGAAGAAAACAAAGAGGAAATTTAAAAAAATTACCTAGAGACAAATGAAAATGAAAGCATGATGATCCGACACCTATGGGATGCAGCAAAAGCAGTTCTCAGGAACGAGAAGAATGTCAAATAAACAACCTAACCTTAAAACTAAAACAACTAGCAAAGAACAAACAAAACCCAAAGTTAATAGGAGGAAAGAAATTAAAAAGATGAGAGCAGAAATAAATTAAATAGATGAAGAAACAATAGAAAAGATCAGTGAAACTACTGAAGACTGGTTCTTCGAAAAGATAAAATTAAGAAACCTTTAGCCAGACTTACCAAGAAAAAGAAGGAAAATGCTCACTCAAATCAATAAAATCAGAAATGAGAAGTTACAACTGATGTCACAGAAATACAAAGGATCATAAGAGACTACTACAAGTACCTTGTACATGTGTATATGCTCAGTCACTCAGTCATTCCATCCTCTTTGAAACCCCATGGACTGTAGCCACTAGGCTCCTCTGTCAATGGAATTTCCCAAGAAAGGAATTCTGGAGTTGGTTGCCATTTCTTATTCCAGGGGATCTTCCTGACCCAGGGACTCAATCTAAATCTCTTGCATCTCCCACACTGGCAGGTGGATTCTGTACCCACCACCTGGGAAGCCTACTTACTATATGCCAATAAAATGAATAAATAGGAAGAAATGGAAAAATTCTTAGAAAGGTACAATCTCATAAGAGTGAAATAGGAAGAAATAGAAAATATGAACAGATTCTATTCCACAAGTACTGGAATAGAAACTGATTAAAAAACTCCCAACAGACAAGATGGCTTAACAGGCAAATTCTATCAAACATTTAGAGAAGAGCTAACACCTATTCTTCTGAAACTATCCCAAAAAAATCACAGAGGAAGGAACACTACTAAATTCATTCTAGAAGACCACCATTGCCTTTTACCAAAATTAGAAAAAGATACCACAAAAAAGAAAATTATAGGCCAATATCACTGATGAACATATATGCAAACATTCTCAACTAACTACTAACATCCAGTAATACATTAACAGAACCATACTCCATGATCAAGTGGAATTTACCCTAGAGATGAAAGGATTTTTCAATATTCACCCATCAATCAGTATGATACACCACATCAACAAATTGAAGAATAAAAACCATATGATCATCTTAATAGATGCAGGAAAAGCTTTTGACAAAATTTAACATCCATTTATAAAAACTCTCCAGAAAGTAGACACAGAGAGAACATTCGTCAATATAATAAAGGCCATATATGATAAACCTACAGCTAACGTCATATTTAATGGTGAAAAGCTGAAAGCATTTTCTTTATGATCGGGATAAGACAAGGATGCCCACTTTTGCCACTTTTAACATAGCTTTGGAAGTCATAGCCACAGCAACCAGGGAAGAAAAGGAAATAAATAAATAAATAAATTCAAATTGGAAAAGAAGTAAAAATGCCACTGTTTGAAGATGACATGATGCTTTATACAGAAAATCCTAAAGATGCTATCAGAAAACAGTCAGAAGTCATCAATGAATTTGGTAAATTTGCAAGATACAAAATAAACACACAGAAATCTGTTGCATTTCTATCAGGTTGGTGCAAATTTTACACTGTTGAAATTTGCCATTTGATAGTGGGATACATTCTAAATAAATAAGGTTATGATATACAACATTTTAATCTGCAATTCTTGCTTTACTTTTTGCTAATGACATTATTTGCTGTTGATACTTATTTTAGACTACAGAAATTATGTTAGACAAAAAGCAAATTCAAGCAGTTTTCTTATTTTTGTTCAAAGTGAGTCGTAAAGCAGAGGAGACAACTCACAACATCAACAATGCATTTGGCCCAGGAACTACTAACAAACATACAGTGCAGTGGTGGTTCAAGAAGTTCTGTACGAGAGCCTTGAAGATGAGGAGCATAGTGACCAGCCATCAGAAGTTGATGACTGAGAGCCATCATCGAAGCCAAATTTCTTACAAGTATACAAGAAGTTTCCAAAGAACTCAACGTCCAATACTTTATAGTGGTTTGGAATTTGAAGCAAATTAGAAATGTGAAAAAGCTTGATAAGTGGGTGCCTCATGAGCTGGCTGTCAATCGAAAAAACTGTTGTTTTGAAGTGTCATCTTCTCTTATTTATGCAACAACAGCGAACCATTTTTTGATTGGATTGTTACATACAATGACAAGTGATGTAACAACCGGTGATGACCAGCTCAGTGGCTGAACTGCGAAGAAGCTCCAAAGCACTTTGTAAAGCCAAACTTGCACCAAAAGAAAGGTTATGGTCACTGTTTGGTGGTCTGCTGCCCATCTGATCCCCTATAGCTTTCTGAATCCCAGTGAAACCATAACATCTGAGAAGTATGCTCAGCAAATTGATAAGATGCAGCAAAAACTGCAATGCCTGTAGCCTGTACAAGTCAACAAAAAGGGCCCAATTGTTCTGCACAAAAACATCTGACTGCAGGTCACACAATCAACACTTCAAAAGATGAAAGAATTGGGCTATGAAGTTTTGCTTCACCTGCCATATTCACTCAACCGACTACCACTTGTTCAAGCATTTCAACAACCTTTTGCAGGGAAAATGCTTCCACAGCCAGCAGGAAGCTGAAAATGCTTTCCAAGAGTTCATTGTATCCTGGAGCACAGATTTTTATGCTATAGCAATAACCAAGCTTATTTCTCATTGCCAAAAATGTGATGATTGTAATGGTTTCTATTTTGACTAATAAAGATGTGTTTGAGCCTAGTTATAATTTAAAATTCACAGTCAAATACCATAATTACATTTACATTAACTTAATATACACCAATAATAAAAGATTAGAAAGAAAATTAAAGAAACAATCTCATTTAACATCATATCAAGAAATAAAATACCTAGGGATAAACCTATCAAAGAAAGCAAAAGACTTCTACCAGAAAACTATAAGACACTGACAAAACAAACTGAAGATGACAGAAACAAATGGAAACATAAGCCATGTTCTTGGATGGGAAGAATCAATGTTATCAAGATGGCTATACTACCCAAGGCAATCTACAGATTCAATGCAATCCCTATCAAATTACCAATCACATTTTTCACAGAACTAGACTAAAAAGTCTTCAAGTTAGTATGGAGACATGCTGCTAAGCTGCTAAGTCACTTCAGTCATGTCTGACTCTTTGCGACCCCATAGACGGCAGCCCACCAGGCTCCCACATGGAAGACCACAAATAGGTGGTCTTCCAAATAGCCAAACCAATCTTAAGAAAAATGGACCTGAAGGAATCAGGGTCCCTTACTTCAGTCTATACTACAAAACTTCAGTCATTGAAATAGTGTGATACTGGCACAAAAACAGAAATATAGATCAATGAAACAGGACAGAAATCCCAGAAATAAATCCACATACCTATGATCAATTAATCTATGACAAAGGAGGGAACACTACACAATTGAGAAAAGATGGTTTCTTCAGTAGATGGTGCTGGGGAAGCTGGACAGTAAAAGAATGAAATTAGGATATTTTTAATACCATACACAAAAATAAATTCAAAATGGATTAAGGACCTCAATGTGAGACTGGATATTATACAACTCTTAAGAGGAAAATACAGGCAGAGCACTTTATGAAATAAATTGCCTCAAGATCTTCTTTGATCCATCTCCTAGAGTAAAGCAAATAAAAATGAAAATATTAAGATTATGCACCAAAGGAAACCATAAACAAAAAGAGAACCCATCGGATGGGAGAAAATATTTTCAAACAATGAGATGAACAAGGGATTAATTTCCCAAATTTACAATTTGTGAAGCTCAATATAAAAACTAAAAATAAATATTGGACAGAGGACCCAAGAGACATTTCTCCAAAGAAGACATACAGATGGCCAATAAACACATGAAAAGATGTTCAATATTGCTAATTATTAGAGAAATACAAATCAAAATTACAATGAGGTATCACTTCACATGGGTCATAACAGTCATCATTAAAACATCTACAAATAACAAATACTAGAGAGGGTGTGGAGAAAAGGGAACCCTCTTACCCTGTTGGTGGGAATGTAAACTGGTACAGATACTATGGAGAACAGTATGTAGGTTCCTTAAAATAGTAAAATAGAGCTACTATATAAGCCAGCAATCCAGAGGAAAACATGGTTCAAAAGCATACATGCACCCCAACATTCACTGTAGCCAAGTGAATGATACGATAGCCAAGACATGGAAGCAACCAAACTGGCTATTGACAGATGAATGAATAAAGATGATGTCGTGTATATACAAACACATACACACATACACACACACACACACACACACACACAAATGATGGTATATTACTCAGTCATCAAAATGAGTGAAATAATGCCATTTTCAGCAACATGAATGAACCTAGAAATTATCATACTAAGTGCATAACTTAAGTTAGAGAAAGACAAATATCATGTGATATCATTTATATGCACTCAATATGCCTGGTGGGCTGCCATCTATGGGGTCACACAGAGTCGGACATGACTGAAGCGACTTAGCAGCAGCAGCAGCAGCATGCCAGCAAATTTGGAAAACTCAGCAGTGGCCACAGGACTGGAAATGGTCAGTTTTCATTCCAATCCCAAAGAAAGGCAATGCCAAAGAATGCTCAAACTACTGCACAATTGCACTCATCTCACACGCTAGTAAAGTAGTGCTCAAAATTCTCCAAGCCAGGCTTCAGCAATACGTGAACCGTGAACTCCCTGATGTTCAAGTTGGCTTTAGAAAAGGCAGAGGAATCAGAGATCAAATTGCCAATATCCGCTGGATCATGGAAAAAGCAAGAGAGTTCCAGAAAAACATCTATTTCTGCTTTACTGACTATGGCAAAGCCTTTGACTGTGTGGATCACAATAACTGTGGAAAATTCTTCAAGAGATGGGAATACCAGACCACCTGACCTGCCTCTTGAGAAATCTGTATGCAGGTCAGGAACCAACAGTTAGAACTGGACATGGAACAACAGACTGGTTCCAAATAGGAAAAGGAGTCCATCAAGGCTGTATATTGTCACCCTGCTTATTTAACTTATGTTCAGAGGACATCATGAGAAACACTGGGCTGGAGGAAGCACAGGCTGGAATCAAGATTGCTGGGGGAAATATAAATAACCTCAGATATGCAGATGACACCACCCTTATGGCAGAAAGTGAGGAAGAAGTAAAGACCCTCTTGATGAAAGTGAAAGAGGAGAGTGAAAAAGTTGGCTTGAAGCTTAACATTCAGAAAACTAAATCATGGAATCTGGTCCCATCACTTCATGGCAGATAGATAGGGAAACAGTGGAAACAGTGTCTGACTTTATTTTTCTGGGCCCCCAAATCCCTGCAGATGATGATTGCAGCAATGAAATTAAAAGATGCTTATTCCTTGGAAGCAAAGTTATGACCAACATATTAAAAAGCAGAGACATTACTTTGCCGACTAAAGTCCGTCTAGTCAAGGCTATGGTTTTTCCAGTGGTCATGTATGGATGTGACAGTTGGACTGTGAAGAAAGCTGAGTACAGAAGAACTGGTGCTTTTGAACTGTGATGTTGGAGAAGCCTCTTGAGAGTCCCTTGGACTGCAAGGAGATCCAACCAGTCCGTCCTAAAGGAGATCAGTCCTGGGTGTTCTTTGGAAGGACTGATGTTGAAGCTGAAACTCCAATACTTTGGCCACCTGATGCGAAGAGCTGACTCATTTGAAAAGATCCTGATACTGGGATAGATTGAGGGCAGGGGGAGAAGGGGTAGACAGAGGATGAGATGGTTGGATGGCATCACTAACTAGATGGACATGGGTTTGGGTGGACTCCAGGAGTTGGTGATAGAGAGGGAGGCCTGGCGTGCTGCGATTCATGGGGTTGCAAAGAATCAGACATGACCTAGTGGCTGAACTGAACTGAATATGCAGAAAGAATCTAAAAAATACAATGCAACTGAACTTACAAAAGAGAAACAGACTCAACCTCTTGGAGAAAGAACTTATGGCTACAAGGGGGGAAAGATTTGGGAGGGTGGGTTGGGAATTGACATATACACTCTACTATTGCCAGGTGGCTCAGCAGTAAATAATCCTCCCGCCAATGCAGGATATGTGGGTTTGATCCCTGGGTTGGGAAGAGCCCCTGGAGAAGGAAATGACAACCCACTCCAGTATTCTTGCCTGGAGAATCCCACGGACAGAGAAGCCTTGTGGGTTACAATCGATGGGGTCACAAAGAGTCAGATATGACTGAATGACTAAACAACAACAAATATACAAAACAGATAACCAACAAGGACCTACTATATAGCACAAAGAACTCTGCTCAATACTCTTGAATAACCTAAATGAGAAAAGAAGTTTAAAAAGTATATATAATGCATATATATGTCAAACATTTTGCTGTTCACCTGAAATGAACACAACATTGTTATTTAACCAGAATTCAATATAAAATGAAATTTTTAAATTTTTCTAAAAAATAAAAAATTAACATTCTCACCTAAGCTTAGGCAGAAATTGTCTCCATGGAAACCATCTAAACATGCATGGAAGTGTTAAATCAAGTATACCTTAAAGAATACACAGACACTCAACACTGCTTGTGGGAAATGAAAATCTTCTTTTAAGATTTTAACTGCATAGCCATGAGTTATTTTAGCAATTGTGAATGATTTATCAAAAATATTTTAAAGGAAAAATCATATATTATTTAAGAAATCCATTTGATGTTTTTCAAATGTGCTTAATACATTCAATATGACTCTTTAATCTGGTTTTTAAAAGATGATTTATAAATGTATACCATAAAAATGTATACCATCAAATATGATATTGACTAAAAATAAACTTGATAATCAAATCTCCAAAGTGATTAATTTTCTCAGTAAGCACAAGTGCATAAAATATGCTGTCCTGCAAATATGTTCTCCCCTTCTGAGGCTGATCTTTTGCTCTCTGAGTGGTATTTATTATGATCATGAGTTATTGAAGTTTATGTAGTCTAAAATACCACTTTTGGCTCTATTGTATTTGTTTCATTCAGTATTATCAGTTTTCATACAATGAATTTAAAACTCTATTCATCCTGGCATAGATAGTCAATATCCCCAATTATTCTAAAGCAAAAAATCCATGGGTTATTCTCCTCCTCTTACTCTCCCAAATTAATTTTTGGATTTAGGGTCATACAAGGGATCAGACTGCCACATAGAATGAAGAAGAACCAGAGGCTAAGCCAGTATCAAATTGTACTACTAATTCCAGGAATACAAATAGTTTAAAAGAAGAGGAAAGGCAGGGAGACACCTGGGGCCTCCAATGCTATTCAATTCCTTTTTTTCAGCATCAAGACGCTCTCTGGGTCAAGATAAACAAATGGGTCAAAAGCAAGGTGTGAAGTAATGACAGGTCTCCATATAATACTCCGAGCACCCAGAACTTAGAATGGTGCCTGTCCTACAGTTGAAGCTCAGTGAATATCTGTTGGATGAATGGAGCACAGAGAAGCTCAATAATTCCTCTACGTCCTGTGGTTGGTAAGAAGGCAGGATATGAACCCAGTAACCCTAACTTAGAGCTCAAAGATTAACCAAATAAGCATTAAGTTAAATCTGTCTCAATAATGCACATCCCTAAAATCAGCACCTTTAACTTTAATTATATCCTCAGTATGGAATTAAAGATATGGGCAAACTTGTCTAGGATAAGAACAATTTTGATTTTTTTTTCAGTTTTAATGTTTTCTTCAATGTAAAGCTAACCTTAGTGTTTCAAAATGAAATGTTTTTAGGTGAATATTTTAAGAAGTCACATGTATATTAGTATAAAGAATAATTATTAATAATTCACAATCTGAATGTTTGTATGGAAAAGAGACCAAGATCTAGAGAACAGAAAGATAGAGTTGCTTCATATTAACATAGTTTAACAGATGATTAATATTTCTACAAACCAGCTTTATATTCAATGTTTCAGCTGGTTTTCCAAAGTGCAAAACAAAGATGACAATATTATATTCATAAGAGCAATGTTTCCTGCGTCAGAAGTCAGTGTGATACTTTCTGGCCTATCTGATGTACTTTTTATGAAGGTTGTATTTATTCTGCCTGTTGAGGTGAAAGATGTAGTAATAAAACTGTCACGGGTAGGAAACTGTCCTAAGACTGCATTATAAAATGCTGCTGAATGAAGTGGGCTCTTGTCCTTTCTTCAATCATGACCAGCACCGGAGTTACCAAGCTGAAGTCTTAGCAAAGCATTTGTAGGCATCTCTAGGCTAGTTGCACCTGCTCAGCTAAATCTTCTTTGCAAAGGAAAGAGAGATCAAATTTGAGACTAGAGACAGGCATATACATTGGGAGCTGTAATTAATAATAATATGACTAATGACAGCAACGTTCATGATGATGATAAGGCCCGCAATTATTCCCACCATTAACACAGCAGTTTATCCATGCCTGGCACTGTGCTGATGGGTTAGAGTACCTGACTTAAGTCGTACCTTTGGGGCTGGATATTATTAAAACTATTTCAATAATGAGGAAACCAAGAAAATAAATAATAGCAGTGGATTGAAAGCCATACATAAAATTAATATCAGGAGTCCAATGTATATAAATATTTGAATAAATACATACATACATAGGGGAGAGAGAAAGTTCTTCCTTAAAGAAGAATTCCAAATGTAGAAGGAATAATGGAATAAAAAATTATAAGTAGAACTCCATGTTAATGATTGCTGGGGCATGATTTAATGATGGATGATAAAATTAGTGGGGTGAAAGTCTGAGGAGAAACATGATATTTGCTAGTCTCAAAGTACATCCTCAATATATTTATTAATTGCAAAGGGGGAAAATAGAAAGTGGAGAAACTCAATAAGCACCACTTTTACCAAGTGATAGCAGTAATATAACCAGTAATGAAACATATTGACAACATATTACCTGATTTAATATACTTAAAAGGACATGTTACTTCTGTGGTATTATTTTAAAAAGATATAATTTTCATCTACTCATGAGAAATGTCCAGGTTCACTTTAATTGAGGGATAGTCTACAAAAGTACTGTCCAGTTCTCTTCAAAAATGTCAAATTTATAAAAGATAATGGAAAGTAAGTATCACAGATTGGAAGGAAAAACTAAATGCCAATTCAGGATCCTGGAACAGAAAAACAGATCTTAATAATGGGTGAAATCCAAATAGAGTCTTTAGTTGACAATATTTGTGCAGACAAAAGATTTCCTAGTTCCTATCATTGTACCTGGGATATGCAAGAAGTTCACATTAAGAGAAGCTGGGTAAGGGTATATGGGTTATCCATACAGTCTACCAGAGCCTGGCTCCTCTGTCCATTGGATTATCCTGGAGGGCTACAGTGCATGCGGTCACAAAAGAGTTGGACATAACTTAGAGACTAAACAACAGCAACAAGAAGACATTATGCTAAGTAAAATAATTCAGTCACAGAAGATGAAATACTACATGATACCACTTAAACAAGGAATCTAAAAAGTGAAACTCTGGGAAGTGGAGAGTAGAATGGTGGTTATGGGGGAGGTGGAATGAGGAGGTGCTGGTTGAAGAGAACAAAATTTCAGTCATGCAAGATAAAGGAGTCCTAGAGGTCTTCTGCATAGCATGGTGCCTATAGTTAACAAACAGTATTGTATAAGTAAAATTTGCCAAGAGGATAGAGCAAAGTATGTTACGTTCTTATCATATACAAATAAAAACAAAGAAGAAATTCTGGTAGTAAGTGGATGCTTATGATCTTGATTGTGGTGATGGTTTCACAGCCTGTGCTTATCTCCAAACTCATAAAACTGTATACATTAAATATGAACTTTTCATATGTCAATTATATCTCAATAAGGTGGTCTTAAAAAATAACCAAAGTATCAACCAAGAAAATCCAAAAGTCTAAGTTCTAATAAAAGCTGTGAAACTTGAGTTGTTAAGAACACTGTGTAACTCCAAATCTGATGAAATTACTAGTGATAACCTAAAAAACACAAAAACAGATCTGTTAGATAAAGTTCTAGCTATAAATGAAAATCCTCATCAGGAAGAGACCACCCTAATTAATCTGTGATCCACTCTGTATCTCTCTGATTACTAGGAGATAGAATACAACCCAATTTCTTTATTCAGATCACCATTTCCTCTGATTCTCAAGTTTTCAGGGATCTGTTTATAAGTTATTGTGTCTCATCCCTTCAGCAAACAAAATGAGTTCATTCATTGTTTCATTAACTCCTATCTTCACTCATTGATTGAGAACCTTCCATGTGATAGTTCTGTAAGTAGTACGTGAATACAAAAGTTATTTTTGTGTTCTAGTGGGAAAATACAGAAACTGAGAGATAGCTACAGTCACATGCTGTTAAGTGCTATAATATACTGATATTACGTTGATAGTATTAAGAGCTACAATGTTATAGACCACCAGCTCGGTGGTGGTACTTAGCAGAGAAGATTTCTTAAATATAAGCTGAAGCATCAGGGAACATTTTCTATTAGAGGGGCCATCTAAGAGGTGAATAAGGTCATTATCTAGCTTTTCTCCTCTCTGTTATGTAGCATGATTGTTAGAAGATGGCATTGTTTGGATTTAATATTTCAGGTGTGAGTCACTTAAGGGGCAGAGTAAATTAAATGTAAGAATATTAAGAACTGGGGCATCAGACATTGAACAGATGTTGCATGTGTAAAAGTTGAATTACCCAGAGTCATGGTAGGACCTGAAATGGAATCCATGACAGCAATCCAGGAGACTAAGAATTGATCAATCCAGCTGATGACCTGAGGTTAAATGAGTCAGAGGTTAAAGGGTAGAGGGTGGTATCTTCAGAATCCAATGTATCCTTTTACTTGAAGGTGGAGGAGAAAAGGTCTAGAACTGTGATGTTTAATACTGTGGACACCAGCCATTTTGGGCCTTTCAATTTCAATTAATAAAATAAAACTTAAAAATTACTTCTTAAGTTACACCAAACAAGTGTTCCACAGTCACATTTAGCTTGTGGCTACCATGTTGGACCATGGAGTAGGAAATGGCAACCCACTCCAGTATTCTCGCCTGGAAAATTCCATGGACAGAGGAGCCTGGCGAGCTATAGTCCATGGGGTCACAAAGAGTCAGACGCGACTGAGAGCCTGTGCACACATCCCGGTGGACAGCATGGAAATACAGGCAACACTTCCATCATAGCACAAGGTCCTCTAGCAAAAAAACCGATGAAAAAGTCCAATCGGCCTCCAGAGACTGGGGAAGATGAAGTACAAACGCATGAGCAGCACAAGCCTGGGATAGCTTCAGGAGGCAAACGCCCTCATTAGAGAAAAACATAGATGTTAATACCAGGAGGAGAGAAATCGCAAGCTGTTACGGAGGGCAAAAGCCGGTGTCTTTGGGCTCCATTTAAAGTCTTGGGATGGAGGAGCTAGGGACACAAGACACAAAGACTTAGAAGAGTTTGGGCCAGGAGCTGAGGGAGGAAAGAGCCCAGCAGAGGACAGAAAGACTGACAAGGATGTCGAGGATGATAGGATGTGTCCAGATTAATTTATCTCAGGATTATTGTGATGTAAAGGGCTCAGATCTAAACTGAGAGCCCTCCCAGGGGAGGCATCTTCCATGCGAACAGAGTCATAAAAGGGCCGTCTCTGCATGCTAAACTATAGCAGCCTTTCCTGGGGACAAGGTAATCATTGAAAAGTGTCAATCTCCCTACCAAGACTGCTCTCAGGGGGTTAGCCAAAAGCCACAGAGGCTCCCAAGCCTCCTGCCAAATGCTCTAGATTGATCAGAAATATGTATGGTTCATTTGGTAAGTCATAAAACACACAGATACTTCTTAATCATGAATGTTTAATGTTATAGAGAACTGAATTAAGACACTGTAAATTCTATTTAATGCTTGGAGATTATCTGAATTTACTCATGTCATTAGCCTGGAAAATCTTGCAAGATACTTCCCCTCAAAATCATTTGATGCCTTTTGTTTTATTTTTTTCAACATGCAGTGACTTATCAAATTTTTATTGAATCTCTCTTTGTGAAGGGCTTTGTGCTGAACATTTTTCACTTGGATAATCTTACTTAATTCTCACAATACCCTCATGGAGTATCACTATGCCCACTTGAGAGAGGAGGAATGTGAGGGTTGGAGGTAAGTTAATTCCTTACCTCTTCTAGGTAGAAACAACTACGTAGGATCTTCTATGTATTAACGACTCACGATTATGACTCAGGTAGTCTTGATTCAAAAGTATATAACCCATTTATTCATTCAGTGAACAAATGTTCTGTTGTTGCTTTTTTTTTTTTTTTGAGAGTGAAACATACATGCCAAGCCTTGTTCTAGGTGCTAGAGATATATCAGTGAACAAAATGAAGCCCTGCTGTCTGTGAGAGTCAATAGATGAATTTTAAAACATAGATACATTTTAATAGATAGTGTCTGTGAGGTTAAGAGTTGTGAAGAACATGAAAAATGTAAGAGAGGTAAACTGTTGGAAGGGGTAATATTTTATGTCAGTGAAAAAAACTCTCAGAGGAGTTTACATTTAAGCAGAGACCTGAAAGGAAGAAAGGAGTGAACTATGAACCCACTGGGGAAAGTGGGTATGTGGCAGAGAAAAGGCAGGCCAGGGTGGGTGGAAATCAGAGAATACAGGAAGCAGAGGAGCAGATGGAGAGAGATAAGGGGGTCAGGGACACTGGCATCCTATAAGCCATTCTAAGGGCTCTGGATTTCCTGAGAGGGACCGGAGCCCTTGGGGTTTGGAGCAGAGGGCAAGTGATGGATGACATATTTCAAGTAGCCTCCCTCTGGCTGTCCTGATGGGAACTGAATCGAGGGAGTAGACATGAAAGAAGAGACCACTGTAGAGTAACTATAATCCACAGAAGACCCGACAGTGGCTCAGGCCAGTCCTGGAGGAGCAAATGGCGACCTGCTCCAGCATGCCTGCCTGGGAAATGCCATGGACGGAGGACTGCGGTGGGCTACACTCAGTGGCGTCACAAAGAGTCGGACACAACTGCACACGCATGAACGCCAGCTGCAAAGGATGAGAAGAGGTTATTTCTAGACACGCCATGAAGGCTGAATACAGACGATACTGCAGATGGATTGAATGAGGAGAGAGAAAAACAGGAATCAAAGTTGACTCCAAGTTCTAAACTGATCTAAACCCAGAACTGTCTGGTTTGATGATTTATAAAGATGGGGAAAACAGTGAAATCATGTATAGTGATGAGAGGACATCAGGATACTGTCAAAGGGATTATGGCTCTATCATTATAAGTAATAAAAAAATCTCAATTAATTTACTAGGGGAAACTTTCTCTGACATAAATCATGCCAGTGTTTTCTTAGGTCAGTCTACCAATACCAAAAAAAAAAAAAGAAAGAAAGCAGAAAGAAATAAAGGGGACCTTACCAAATTTGTAAGCAAAGAAACCATTAATGAAATAAAATGACAACCTACAGAATGAGAGAAAATGTTTGCAAATGATGTGACCAATAAGGACTTAATTTCCAAAATATGCAAACAACTCATGCAATTCAGTAACAACAAAAAAAAAACCAATCCATCAAAAATTAGGCATAAGATTGTACATAGATATTTTTCCAAAGAAGTAACATGGATGGCCAATAAGCACATGAAAAGATGCTTAACACTGCTAATTGCTGCTGTTGCTGCTGCTGCTGCTAAGTCGCTTCAGTCATGTCCAACTCTGTGCGACCCCATGGACGGCAGCCCACCAGGCTCCCCCATCCCTGGGATTCTCCAGGCAAGAGTACTGGAGTGGGATGCCATTGCCTTCTCCAATGCATGAAAGTGAAAAGTGAAAGTGAAGTCGCTCAGTCATGTCCGGCTGTTAGCGACCCCATGGGCTGCAGCCCACCAGGCTCTTCTGTCCATGGGATTTTCCAGGCAAGAGTACTGGAGTGGGGTGCCATTGCCTTCTCCTGCTAATTGCTAGAGAAATGCAAATAAAAACTACAATGAGGTGCCACCTCACACTGGTCAGAATGGCCATTGTTAAAATGTCTACAAGTAACAAATGCTGGAGAAGATGTGGAGAAAAGAGAACCCTCCTACACTGCTGGTGGGAATGTAAATTGGTGCAGCCACCATGGAAAACAGTTATGGAGGTTCTTCAAAAATCTGTAAATAGAGTTGCCATTTGATTTAGTAATCCCACTCCTGGACATATATCTTGACAAAACTATAATTTTAAAAGATACATGCACCCCTTTGTTCATGGCAGCACTGTTTAGAATAGCCAAGACACGGAAACACCCTAAATATTCATCAACAGATGAATAAAGATGTGACATATAGATAGTGTGTATACATGTGTGCATATATACATACATTTTCACACATATATACACACATACATGTATGTATGCATATACATACATGTATGGGCACAGTGGAATATTACTCAGTCATAAAAATGAAATAATGCCATTTGTAGCTACATGGATGGACCTAAAGATTATCATACTAAGGGATGTAAGTCAGAAAAAAAAAGAAATACTACACAATATCATTTATATGTGGAGTCAAGAATGTGAAACAAATGAACTTATCTATGAACAGATAGACTCAGAGACATAGAGAATCAACTTGTGGTTGTGGAGGGGATGGGGGTGAGTGATGGCCTGGAGCCTGGGATTAGTAGATGCATACTGTTATATACAGAGTTCAGTTCAGTTCAGTTCAGTCGCTCAGTTGTGTCCGACTCTTTGCGACCCCATGAATCTATATACAGAGTAGATAAAAAAAAAGATCCTACTGCATAGCACAGGGAACTCTACACAATATCCTAAAATAAACAATAATGGGAAAGAATATGAAAAATAATATACATATATATATCATATAGATATGAACAACTAAATCATTTTGCTATATACCAGAAACTCACACAACATCAAAAATCAATTGTATTTCAATGAAATACATTTTTTAAAAAACAGGATTTAAGTGCTCTTTACCTAAATGAACCATGTTATGCTGCCTGTGATTGGAATAATGGCTTCACTCTATGAAATTCTCAGCAACCCAGGCTCCTTTTAGCACGGGTGGGTATGAGCTTCATCTTCAAGTGTGCAGCTGTGCATACTCAATCCAGTCACTAGAAAAGATTAAAAGGGAAAGAATGAAATAGAACATAGTGTTCATGACAGTACTTCATTCAGGGAAAAAAAATAAATGAAAAAGTTCTCTGAATTTGTCACATGATACTTCACCTGATATATCATCGGTGAGAATATAATCACACTGACATATACAAATGCAAGACCCGCAAGAATATATTGATAGATAGATAGACAGATAGATAGATATGTATATATACAAATAACATATATATACATACATACATATATATATATATTTCTAAATGGGTATATGCCTAACCGTGAAGTCAGTTATTGTAGAAGAGGAAGACATATGTAGAAGGAAAGGCAGAGGGAACTGCATGAACCACTGCAGAGAACAACATTAGACCTGGGAGATTATCTATCTATCTATTGTACCTATCCATCTATTGATCAATCTATCAATCAATCAAGAAAGCAAACAAAAGGGATGGGATTACTTTTCTTAAGGGCATATGTGTAAAACGGGTAGTATTTTCTAAATAAGGGTACAGTCCTTACTGAGCACATTACCCATTTCCATTATCTCAAATAAATTCAACTCTTAAAAGTCTATCATTTCAGCTTTTTTTTGTTTGTTTCATGTACTGTATTTATAGATGAGAGGGAAGAGATAAAATAAGTTCATACAACTTGGGTATCAACCTTAAAGATCTTAGATGAGGGCAGAAAAAGCCATCTAATTCAATATTCCCAAATCGGTGTTTGTTTTGAGGTGAAACCTCACAAGCACTATACATGGTGACTCAATAAACACACACACACACTTACATACATATTTAACTGAACAAGAAGTTGCATTAAATAATATTTTCCTTTACCAGGAGAGATACATGCTTGTGTTTTTCCTTTCCTTTCCTCTTCATCTCTTTCCTTTCACTTTTTTATTTCCTTTCCTTCATTTCCCCTTTACTTTTCTTGTAAATTTATTCCATTAAAATGGTAAATATATAGACCAATGGAATAAAGGAGTCCAGAAATGTGATAGGATATATATAGCCACATATATGATCAATTCATTTTCTGCAATAGGGCAAAGGTAATTCAATGGAGAAATGACAGTCTTTTCAACAAGTGATGCTGGGAGAAATGAATATTCATAAGCCAAATGAATGAATCACAATTCATATATTACACTTTATACAAAAATTAATTCCAAGTGGATCATAAACCTAAACATAAAACCTGAAACTATATAACTTCCTGAAGAAACCATAGGAGAAAATCTTTTTAACCTTGAATTGAACAAAGACTTCTAAGATACAGTACAAAAGATAGGTGCTCAAAATACACTGAATTTCAGTAAAATTAAGAGGAGCTGCTCTTCAAAAGACTGCTAAGATAATTAAAACAGGCCACAAACCAGGAGAAAATGCTTGCAAATAATATACCTAATAAAAGACTTGTATCTAGTATATAAAGACCTGTGAAAACACAATAAGAAAACATAACACATTTTTTTTTTTTGATGAGCAATATATATATACAAAACCATAGCAAAGCAGACATGTGAATGACAAACAGGGATATGAAAAAGGGTTCCACATCATTAGTCATTAGAGAATGTAAATTAAAATCAGAATAAGCCACTTCCACACATCTATTAGAATGACTAAAATAAAAGAATAAAAAAAAAACTGATAATTTCAATAATGGTAAAAATGCACAGCAATAGGAACTCTCAAATTTCCCTGATTTGAATGCAGATATGGTATCTATCCATGCAAAAGACTGGAAACAATCCGAGTGTTCCTCAAGCATAGAATGGATAAACCAAACATGGTTCATCTGTACAATGGAATACTAGTCAGCAGTTCAATTCAGTCACTCAGTTGTGTCCAACTCTTTGCACCCCATGAATCACAGCATGCCAGGCCTCCATGTCCATCACCTACTCCCTGAGTTCACCCAAACTCATGTCCATCAAGTCAGTGATGCCATCCAGCCATCTCATCTTCTGTCGTCCCCTTCTCCTCCTGCCCCCAATCCCTCCCAGCATCAGGGTCTTTTCCAATGAGTCAACTCTTTGCATGAGGTGGCCAAAGTACTGGAGTTTCAGCTTCAACATCAGTCCTTCCAATGAACACCTAGGACCGATCTCCTTTAGGATGGACTGGTTGGATCTCCTTGCAGTCCAAGGGACTCTCAAGAGTCTTCTCCAACACTACAGTTCAAAAGCATCAATTCTTCAGCGCTCAGCTTTCTTCATAGTCCAACTCACATCTACATGGCCACATGAAAAACCATAGCCTTGACTAGATGGACCTTTGTTGGCAAAGTAATGTCTCTGCTTTTCAATATGCTATCTCTGTTAGTCATAACTTTCCTTCCAAGGAGTAAGCATCTTTTAATTTCATGGCTGCAATCACCATCTACAGTGATTTTAGAGCCCCCTCTGACACTGTATCCACTGTTTCCCCATCTATTTCCCATGAAAGACAGGACCGGATGCCATGATCTTATTTTTCTGAATGTTGAGCTTTAAGCCAACTTTTTCACTCTCCTCTTTCACTTTCATCAAGAGGCTTTTTAGTTCCTCTTCACTTTCTGCCATAAGGGTGGTGTCATCTGCATATCTCAGGTTCTTGATATTTCTCCCAGCAATCTTGATTCCAGCTTGTGCTTCTTTCAGCCCAGCGTTTCTCATGATGTACTCTGCATAGAAGTTAAATAATCAGGGTGACAATATACAGCCTTGACGTACTCCTTTTCCTATTTGGAACCAGTCTGTTGTTCCATGTCCAGTTCTAACTGTTGCTTCATGACCTGTATAAAGATTTCTCAAGAGGCAGGTCAGGTGGTCTGGTATTCCCATCTCTTGAAGAATTTTCCACAGTTTATTGTGATCCAGACAGTCAAAGGCTTTGGCATAGTCAATCAAGCAGAAATAGATGTTTTTCTGGAACTCTCTTGCTTTTTCCATGATCCAGTGGATGTTGGCAATTTGATCTCTGGTTCCTCTGCCTTTTCTAAATCCAGCTTGAACATCTGGAAGCTCACGGTTCATGTATTGCTGAAGCCTGGCTTGGAGAATTTTGAGCATTACTTTGCTGGCATGTGAGATGAGTGCAATTTTCTGATGGTTTGAGCATTCTTTGGAATTGCCTTTCTTTGGGATTGGAATGAAAACTGACCATTTCCAGTCCTGTGGCCACTGCTGAGTTTTCCAAATTTGCCAGCATATTGAGTGTGGCACTTTCATAGCATCATCTTTCAGGATTTGAAACAGCTCAACTGGAATTCCATCACCTCCACTAGCTTTATTCCTAGTGATGCTTCCTAAGGCCCACTTGACTTCACATTCCAGGATGTCTGGCTCTAGGTGAGTGATCACACCATTATGATTATCTGGGTCATGAAGGTCTTTTCATACAGTTCTTCTGTGTATTCTTGCCACCTCTTCTTAATATCTTCTGCTTCTGTTAGGTCCATACCATTTCTGTCCTTTATTAAGCCCATCTTTGCATGAAATGTTCCCTTGGTATCTCTAATTTTCTTGAAGAGATCTCTAGTCTTTCCCATTCTGTTGTTTTCCTCTATTTCTTTGCATTGATCACTCAGGAAGGCTTTCTTCTCTCTCCTTGCTATTCTTTGGAACTTTGCATTCAGATGTTTTTATCTTTCCTTTTCTCCTTTGCTTTTTGCTTCTCTTGTTTTCACAGCTATTTGAAAGGCCTCTTCAGATAGCCATTTTGCTTTTTTGCATTTCTTTTCCATGGGGATGGTCTTGATCCCTGTCTCCTGTACAATGTCACGAACCTCCGTCCATCAAGCACTCTATCAGATCTAGTCCCTTAAATATATTTCTCACTTTCACTGTATAATCATAAGGGATTAATCCTAGGGTTCCTCAGGCATACAATGGATAAACCAACCATGGTCCACCTGTACAATGGAATACCAGTCAGCAGTAAAATAGAACTATTCATAGATGAGACAATGTTGAGGTTTCCCAAAGCAGTAGGCTAAATGAAAGAAACCAGACACAAAAGATTACTAACAGTAGGATTCTGTATAATATCATTTATATGACATTGTTGCAAAAGTAGAACTATAGGGACAGAAAATAGTTTAATGGCTTCCAGGGACTGGGGATGGGGGAAGAGTTGACTACAAATGCAGTTGTAAGAATCTGGTAGGTGAACTTCTCTGCATCTTAATTTTGCTGGTGGTCACACAGCTATTTACATTTGTCAACATCACATGGCATACTAGCTAGAAAGGGTGTATTTTACTGGATTCAATATTATACCTAAAAACAAAATAAAAACCTTTGATGGTTAATTTTATATATCAACTTGCCTGTGCTAAGGGATGCCTAGATGGCTGGTAAAACATTGTTTCAGGGGATATCTGTAAGGGGGTTTCCAGAAGTATTTGAATCAAAATCCAAAGGTCCATCCATATTGTTGCAAATGACAGAATTTATTTCATTATTGTGGCTTAATAATATTCCATTATATGAATACATATATATATTCTTTTTTCATCCACTAAAACAAGACTGGGAGCTGACTGTGGCTCAGATCATGAACACCTTATTTCCAAGTTTAGACTTAAATTGAAGAATGTAGGGAAAACCACTAGACCATCCAGGTATGACCTAAATCAAATCCCTTATGATCACAGAGTAGAAGTGACGAATAGATTCAAGGAATTAGATCTGATAGACAGAATGCATGAAGAACTATGGATGGATGTTTGTGACACTGTACAGAAGGCAGGGATCAAGACCATCCCCAAGAAAAAAAAAGGCAAAATGGTTGTCTGATGAGGCATTACAAATAGCTGTGAAAAGAAGAGAAGCTAAAGGGAAAGGAGAAAAGGAAAGATATAACCACTTGAATGAAGAGCTCCAAAGAATAGCAAGGAGAGGTAAGAAAGCTTTCCTCAATGATCCATGCAAAGAAATAGAGGAAAACAATAGAATGGGAAAGACTAGAGAGCTCTTCAAGGAAATCAGAGATACCAAGGGAACATTTCATGCAACGATGGGCACAATAAAAGACAGAAATGGTATGGATCTAACAGAAGCAGAAAAAATTAAGAAGGGGTGGCAAGAATACACAGAAGAACTATACAAAAAAGATCTTCATGACCCAGATAACCACAGTGATATGATCACTCACCTAGAGCCAGACATCCTGGAATGTGAAGTCAAGTGGACCTTAGGAAGTATTGCCGTGAACAAAGCTAGTGGAGGTGATGGAATACCAGTTGAGGTATTTCAAATCCTAAAAGATGATGCTGTGAAACTGTTGCACTCACTATGCCACAAATTTGGAAAACTCAGCAGTGGCCACAGGAAAAGGTCAGTTTTCATTCTAATCCCAAAGAAAGGCAGTGCCAAAGAATGTTCAAACTACCACACAATTGCACTCATCTCACAATACTAGCAAAGTAATGCTCAAAATCCTCCAAGTCAGGCTTAACAGTGTGTGAACCATGAACTTCCAGATGTCAAGCTGGATTTAGAAAAGGCAGAGGAACCAGAGATCAAATTGCCAACATTCGTTGGATTATCTGACAAGCAAGAGAGTTCCAGAAAAACTACTTCTGCTTTATTGACTATGCCAAAGCCTTTGACTGTGTGGATCACAACAAACTGTGGAAAATTCTTCAAGAGATGGGAATACCAGAGTATCTTACTGGCCTCCTGAGAAATCTGTATGCAGGTCAAGAAGCAATAGTTAGAACTGGACAAGGAACAACAGACTGATTACAAATTGGGAAAGGAGTATGTCAAGGCTGTATACTGTCACTCTGCTTATTTAACTTATATGCAGAGTACATTCATGCAAAATGCCAGGCTGGATGAAGCACAAGTTGGAATCAAGATTGCCAGGAGAAATATCAATAACCTCAGATATGCAGATGACACCACGTTTTGGCAGAAAGCAAAGAAGAACTAAACAGCCTCTTGATGAAAGTGAAAGAGAAGAGAGAAAAAGGAGGCTTAAAACTCAACATTCAGAAAATGAAGATCATGGCATCTGATCCCATCACTTCATGGCAGATAGACGGGGAAACAGTGGAAACAGTGGCTGACCTTATTTTGGGGGGCTCCAAAATCACTGCTGATATGAAATTAAAAGTTGCTTGCTCCTTGGAAGAAAAGCAATGACCAACCTAGATGGCATATTAAAAAACAGAGACAATACTGTGCCTACAAACGTCCATCTAGTCAAGGCTATGGTTTTTCCAGTAGTCATGTATGGATGTGAGAGTTGGACCATAAAGAAAGCTGAGCATGGAAAAATTGTTGCTTTTGAACTGTGGTGTTGGAGAAGACTCTTGAGAGTTCGTTGGACTTTATGGAGATTGAACCAGTCCATCCTAAGGGGGATCAGTTCTGAATATTCATTGGAAGGACTGATGCTGAAGCTGAAACTCCAATAATTTGGCCACCTGATGTGAAGAACTGACTCACTGGAAAAACCCTGATGCTGGGATAGATTGAGGGTAGGAGGAGAAGGGGATGACAGGATGAGATGGTTGGATGGCATCACTGACTCGATGGACACGAGTTTGAGCAAGTTCCGAGAGCTGGTGATGGACAAGGAAGACTGGAGTGCTGCAGTAGATGGGGTCACAAAGAATTGGACGTGACTGAATGACTGTACTGAACTGAATTGAACTGATTGGTGCCTAGCTGTTGCCATATGCTGGCTGCTATGAATGATGTTGCAGTAAACATGGGAATGCATATATCTCTTTAATATTCTATTTTCATGTCCTTCCATTTCTCAGGATTGGAATTGCTGGGTCACATGGCTGTTCAGTTTTTAATTTTGGAGAAACCTCTGTGTTGTTTTCCATAAGGACTGAATGAATTTACATTTCCAGGAAGAGAGAGCAACTGCCTGAGGCTGTTCTTCAGGGGACAGGTTCCAGGAACAGGCAGCAATAGTCTCCCAAGACCACTCCTAGGCCCCTCACTGCTTCCCTGCATGGCACAGAGGAACAAACAAGCCAGGTGCGATGGCATGGCATGCTCAGGTTGTTGCAGCCTTGGACCTGGCAGACATTAGATGGGGGCTCCAGTGGCCCACAGCAGAAGCCCAGTTCCAGCCCCGGCCCTTTGGCCTCCCAGAAGTCGAGAGACTTGCAGCCTAAGCACTAGCAGTTAACTCTCCCACTCGGGCCTCGGGTGGTCCTGCCTCTCTGCACTGCCACAGGCCAGAGCCTGGTCCTGCAATGCTGGGGGAGCGGCCAGGTCAAGCGGGTCGCTGCACAGTCTCACTGGGGATGGCAGAAGGGGAGGCAGCCCTGGAAGTGGTGGATGCTTGGGAGGTGGCGTGAGCCAAACTCCTTGCTGAGTGAGGCTCCCAGGTGTTTCTTCTTCCAGGATTCTAAAAGCTAACGAAATGCTGTGAGTCTTGGCTTCCTCTGGAAGTGGGGTTTTGGGAGGAGCCTTTGGGCCTGATTCTGCCTCTCTCTGGGCCACCTGGATGCTCAGCATATCCGAGCCCATCCTCTTCCTGCCCTTCCTGTGGTCTTATACTTACCGTCCCCCTCCATTGCCCACAGACCTGAAGCCTCAAAATACATCCTGAAGGCTCCAGCCTGTAGACTCCAGCTTCCTTCTGGCAAACCCCAGGTACTATCGCCAGTGGTCTAGAACACACTTAAATTCCAGGCCAGAGCTTCCCTGGTGGCTTGGTGGTAAAGAATCCTCCTGCCAATGCAGAAGATACTGGATTGATCCCTGGTCCTGGAAAATCCCACATGACTCAGAGCAACTAAGCTGGTGAGTCACAATTATGGAGACTGTTCTCTAGAGCCTGGAAACTGCAAAGATTGAGCCCATCGGTGGCCAGTATTGAAGCCTGTATGCCCTGAAGCCATTTGCTCACCAATAAAAGAAGCCACTGCGAAGAGAAGCCCACACTGCAACTAGAGAGTAGCCCCCACTCAACGCAATTAGAGAAAAGGACCCCACAGCAACAAAGACCTGTCACAGCCAAAAATAAGTCAAAACTAATTAAAACAATTCCAGACCACACACTTTTGGCTTGATTTTGATAACATGACCAGATAACAAAACTAATCTCTCTAATCCTTACTAACCTCATCCGTAAACTGGGCATAATAGTATTGACCTCACTGTGGATACAAGAACTACGCAAAATAATATATATAAAGTACAAAGTACAGGGCTTGCCACATTTTTATCAGGATAGCATTAATTTAAAACGTCTTACAGGGCTTTTTAGACCTCCAAACATGTTAGGAAAATGAATACATTTCAAGTGCAGAGAATTCCCTGGCGGTCCACAGGTTAGGACTCCCAAGTTTTCACAGCCAGAGCTTGGATTCAGTCCCTGGTGGGAGAACTAGGATTCCACCAGCCAGACAGTGCAGTCCAAAGCAAAAAAGAGATGTAAGTAAAAATGTCTGCATATATTCAAGTATGCATTTAATATGCAT
The DNA here is from genome assembly GCA_006410635.1 of Cephalophus harveyi. Lineage (NCBI taxonomy): Eukaryota > Metazoa > Chordata > Mammalia > Artiodactyla > Bovidae > Cephalophus > Cephalophus harveyi. The sequence continues at coordinate 249,525 of SJYT01023034.1, forward strand.
GCATACATATATAGATAGGTAATAAGTATGTTTAAACATATCTACAAAACACAACTGTGTAAAAAGAAAGCACGGTGAGTAAGATGATTTTTCTCTATGAAACTTTCAGGATTATTTTACAAACTTATCTATATTTGTGTGTTTTCTGCAGAAAACATGAATGACTCCTTTTTGTAAAAACAATGAACATATTCCTTTAAAAATGCTGTTCAAGATCCATTACTTTGATTTTAGGTCCTTTAATGGGGTGTGGCCCACACTTTTCAAAATGCTGCCTTATTTTGCCCCTCCATTTGTCACTAAATTTCTTCTCATACACTCCCCAACTCAGTAGATACTGAGCATTTGTGCCTCCAAGGACAGGGAACTGGCCACTTCCATGCCACTGAACTTCAATCAGGATTTATTATTAGACAGTTCTTCCTTCTTATGAACCACACTGTTCTCTTCTGCCTTTACTACTGGTGCTGACTCTACTTCCTGATGCTTGGGATAACAAAACTCATCTTTCTTCCACAGGCTAATCCTTCACTTTTTAAAAAATATTTACTATATTCCCCTAATTCTTCTCTTTTCCAAGCTAAATATGCCACACTCCAGTCGACTTGTTCCAAAAGCCTAGGCAGAACCTCTTGTACTTGCAGGAAGCCCCAGCTAAAATGTTTACATTGTAATGGATTTAGAAGATGAAATAATCTGGGTGCTAATCATGACCCAAACCAAAATGACAATGGATAGACTGGTGTGTTTGGGGTGGAGGGAGGGCAAACAATATGACATATCAGTGTAAAATGAAGACATTTTGGCAAATGAAGTATTCTTTGAAATTCACGGTCAAGATTTACAATTTTCAAGAAAACGTGGAAATTATTATTCAAGAAATTATTTCCTATTTATCTGCTCACTCACAGCAATCTAATACATAGTCATATTATTTCACACTATTTAAAAATAGATTACTAGTTCTTATCAATTCCATTTATACTGCTAATTCTTACTAGCTTTTTTCTTGAAACAGGAATTTAAAATTCAGTTCTGTTCTTTTAATCAGTATTTCTCTTACTTATCTTGGCCTCATTTAGCAATTCAATAGTATAGAATATCTAAAGAAGACTCTGTAAGGTAACTAAATTTTTGTTTACACTTTTTTTTTTTTTTTTTGCTGCAATTAGTTTCGTTTGGTTTTGTGCTATATTTTCCAGATTCTGTGTCACATCCATTTTCTTGGGTACCAATTAAGCAGAAAGGGCAACACAAAAATGATCTGGGAATACTGAATTCAGGGCACTTAATAGCTTTTATTGCAGATATTATTCATGCATGTAAACTTAATATAAAATATGTCTGTTTCCATATTCTGGAGGCAGTGTGGATAGGGGTAGGAGCTAGGATAGAGAAATTATGTAACATCGTTTAGAAAAGAATGGAAGAGCCAGAATTCTCACAGACCTTAAATGTAGTTGTTGACCTGAATACCACTCCTCCCCAAAATGTTGTTTCCTCTGAGCAAAATCTCAAGGCAAATAACTTGCCAAAGTCACACACACTTCAAATCCTTTGGTAGGATTACCTTTCAAGTCTAGGTAATTCAACTTGAATGACTTCCATTAAGTGCATCTGCCCATCTCCTCGCTAGGGGGTGCACTTCTTTAGAATAGCAGCTCATGCTTCTTTATTCCCCTCATAGGACCTGCCAAAGTATGTCTCGCATAACATGTGAATTCCTTAATATCAAGGACTGTTAGATCTTTTCACTTCTCTGATTTCAGAGTCAGGAGTAATAGTCTCTTTTGGATAGATATGTATGGTGATAGATGGGTGGATCGATGCATATAAACACATTCACAACCTGCCTCCTGGCTGTGAAACTCGTTTTCTTATCAAGGCTTTAAAGAGTGAAAGGCACCAAGGCTCTGCCTGTCCCAGTGCATCTGGGAACCCAGTGCTGATACTGCCTTGGTGCCAGGCAAGATCACGGAACGTCTCTGCATATCAGCTTCTTTCAGAGAGAGAGATGAGGCTGAAAGCTCTGTGCTCTTCCACTGCAGGACTGTTGCAAAAACCAGTGGTGGTATAGCTATTAAGAGAATCTTTGAAAATATACCTTGAAAGTAGAGAAAACTGCATGTAAGGGGAGTAAGGCAGAGAAAGAATATAAATTAAACAGGAATTCGGGAGATGAGGGGGATGGAGAAAGACAGAAAACTGTGAGAGAAAACAGATAGCATCGAAGAAGAGAGCATTTCCCGCACTCCACCCCAGGGTTTCTTGGATGACCTGACTCACAGGTGCACGAGTGCGTGAACTGCATGGGGAGATGACAACAAAATCTGGCTGCATCTGAAAGGCCTGCCTTTAAAACCTGCCCCAAATTCTACTTCATCCACTGTGGTGACCTGAATGGGAAGAAAACCCAACAGGGAGGAGATATATGCATATGTACGGTTGAGTCATTTAGCTGCGTGGTGGAAACTAACAATTGTAAAGCAACTAATTCTCCAATAAAACTAATTAAAAATAAACAAAGAAGTCCCCCCAACACTCACTGGCTATGACTTTGGGCAAAACATGCAAGCCCTCTGAGACAACTGAGGGTTTAATTCTTGACTTTTGATTACTTATTATCCCAGGCCTCTGGAGATGAACTCAATTCATATATGAGAAAAGATTTTACACACTGTAAGGTAAAGTGTTGGAGTAAGCTGATATATCTGACATTATATCAATGTCAACTATAGTTTATAGTAGGTATCAGTTTATCAAGGTCCCCATTCTCCATCATGCCCACAGATGGTGTCTGATTGTCTCAAAATAAGGTTTTTCTGTCACCAAAAAAAGTCTCTAACAGTCCACTCCCCATCACAATCAAGTCAAGTGCCTGCTTCTAGCTTTCTTCCCCATCTTTTCACAAATCCCACTGCTCATTCCTCTTCTCTGGGTAGTGGCCAGTTTTCTACCTCTGTTCTGTAGAGAAAGTCCGGGGAGGTAAAGGAGAGATTCAGTGAAATACACAAGGTCGCCCTGCAAGTCATAGTTTGCAGAAAATACTAACCTGAGAGGTTGCTGCACAAGTTTGAAAGCTGGAGCTGAATGTGAAAGAAAGTTCTCAAGCATGGTCATTCATTTTAGCCTTGGGATTTTCCATTTCCAAAATAAGATAGATATGTATTTTATTCCTGCGTTATTTTCTTACATCACCTTTGGCGATTCATCTGGCAAGTCATTCCATAGCCTTCTGTTTATCTAAATATGATACTTACAAACTTTTATTGAAACTTGCACTCAGTGACATTTAATTTTAAGTAAACAATACTGTTATCATTGGAAGTCTACTAATAGGTGTTTGTCAACTTATAAGGCAGATGCCCTATTATTAAAATCAATAAGAAATAGATATAAAATTATCACTTCTATTTTTCTTATACCACAAATGTCTTTTGTTTTGTCTACAGTTTGTTTTAGAAATGCCTTGATAAGAAATGAAAAGGTAGTCACATTTCAAATTTTCATGCATTGTGATATTAGTAGTCTTTACAGACTGGTGATAGAAGCAAGGTCCGATGCTGCAAAGAGCAATACTGCATAGGAACCTGGAATGTCAGGTCCATGAATCAAGGCAAACTGGAAGTGGTCAAACAAGAGATGGCAAGAGTGAACGTCGACATTATAGGAATCAGTGAACTAAAATGGACCAGAATGGGTGAATTTAACTCAGATGACTATTATATCTACTACTGTGGGCAGGAATCCCTCAGAAGAAATGGAGTGAGTAGCCATCATGGTCAACAAGAGTCCGAAATGCAGTACTTGGATGCAGTCTCAAAAACAACAGAATGATCTGTTAGTCTCCAAGGCAAACCATTCAATATCACAGTGATCCAAGTCTATGCCCCAACGAGTAATGCTGAAGAAGTTGAAGTTGAAAGGTTCTAAGAAGACCTACAAGACCTTTTAGAACTAACACCTAAAAAAGATGTCCTTTTCATTATAGGGGACTGGAATGCAAAAGTAGGAAGTCAAGAAACACCTGGAGGAAAATTTGGCCTTGGAATACGGAATGAAGCAGGGCAAAGACTAATAGAGTTTTGCCAAGAAAATGCACTGGCCATAGCAAACACCCTCTTCCAACAACACAAGACAAGACTCTACACATGGACATCACCAGATGGTCAACACCAAAATCAGATTGATTATATTCTTTGCAGCCAAAGATGGAGAAGCTCTATACAGTCAACAAAAACAAGACCAGGAGCTGACTGTGGCTCAGATCATGAACTCCTTATTACCAAATTCAGACTCAAATTGAAGAAAGTAGGGAAAACCGCTAGACCATTCAGGTATGACCTAAATCAAATCCTTTATGATTATACAGTGGAAGTGAGAAATAGATTTAAGGGCCTAGATCTGATAGAGTGCCTGATGAACTATGGACGGAGGTTCGTGACATTGTACAGGAGACAGGGATCAAGACCATCCCCATGGAAAAGAAATGCAAAAAAGCAAAATGGCTGTTTGGGGAGGCCTTACAAATAGCTGTGAAAAGAAGAGAGGTGAAAAGCAAAGGAGAAAAGGAAAGATATAAGCATCTGAATGCAGAGTTCCAAAGAATAGCAAGAAGAGATAAGAAAGCCTTCTTCAG
>SJYT01023034.1:254406-270373 GCA_006410635.1 Cephalophus harveyi
TAATAAAAGTAAAAGTGGAGAGTGAAAAAATTGGCCTAAAGCTCAGCATTCAGAAAACGAAGATCATGGCATCTGATCCCATCACTTCATGGGAAATAGATGGGGAAACAGTGGAAACAGTGTCAGACTTTATTTTTGGGGGCTCCAAAATCACTGCAGATGGTGACTGCAGCCATGAAATTAAAAGACGCTTACTCCTTGGAAGAAAATTTATGACCAACCTAGATAGCATATTCAAAAGCAGAGACATTACTTTGCCGACCAAGGTCCGTCAAGTCAAGGCTATGGTTTTTCCCATGGTCATGTATGCATGTGAGAGTTGGACTGTGAAGAAGGCTGAGCGCTGAAGAATTGATGCTTTTGAACTGTGGTGTTGGAGGAGACTCTTGAGAGTCCCTTGGACTGCAAGGAGATCCAACCTGTCCATTCTGAAGGAGATCAGCCCTGGGATTTCTTTGGAAGGAATGATGCTAAAGCTGAAACTCCAGTACTTTGGCCACCTCATGAGAAGAATTGACTCACTGGAAAAGACTCTGATGCTGGGAGGGATTGGGGGCAGGAGGAGAAGGGGACGACAGAGGATGAGATGACTGGATGGCATCACTGACTCGATGGACGTGAGTCTTGGTGAACTCCAGGAGTTGATGATGGATAGGGAGGCCTGGCGTGCTGCGATTCATGGGGTCGCAAAGAGTTGGATATGACTGAGTGACTGAACTGAACTGAACTGAAGGTACTACTATATCTATTTTTTTTTTAATGAAAGATCAATCTGATGTTCAAAGGGAATAGTAGCTTTCCCCCAAAGATATGGCCTATCAAATTATTCAATACTGATGGATCTGGTATTTAAGATCCATCAGATGCCAAAATAGATTTTCTCTCCATTCAGAAATAAGTATCTTTTTTACTGGATTAGCCAGTACTCTTTGGTTGGAATACACAGAAAGCCAAATTTAGCTGGGATAAGCAAATACTGGGAATTATTGAAAAGATACTGTGATTTTTTTTTTTATAACCACAAGCAGTCAGTGCGGGGTGGGGAGGTCTCATTCCTTCTCTCTCTCTCTCATCTCTTCTTCTCTTCTCTGCAGGCCCACTTACACAGATTGGAATTGTTTCTTACAAATGGTAATAAAAATGAAAATAAAAACAACTTATTAATCTCATGCCTCAGGCTTTATCACTATAGAGAAATAGCATCTCTTGCTCCAGTCCAAATCTGAGAAATAAAGCATTCTGGGGAAGATTTCTGACTATACTTGAATTTTTTTTTTTTTTATTTTGGCTGGGTCAGGCTGTCTTAGTTGTAGCAGGTAAGATTTTTTTTTTTTTTTTTTTAAGTTGTGGCAGGAAGGTCCTGGTTTCCTGACCAGAGATCAAACTGGCACTACCTGTATTCAGTTCAGTTCAGTTCAGTTGCTCAGTCGTGTCCGACTCTTTGCGACCCCATGAATCGCAGCACGCCAGGCCTCCCTGTCCATCACCATCTCTCGGAGTTCACTCAGACTCACGTCCATCGAGTCCGTGATGCCATCCAGCCATCTCATCCTCGGTTGTCCCCTTCTCCTACTGCCCCCAATCCCTCCCAGCATCAGAGTCTTTTCCAATGAGTCAACTCTTCGCATGAGGTGGCCAAAGTACTGGAGTTTCAGCTTTAGCATCATTCCTTCCAAAGAAATCCCAGGGTTGATCTCCTTCAGAATGGACTGGTTGGATCTCCTTGCAGTCCAAGGGACTCTCAAGAGTCTTCTCCAACACCACAGTTCAAAAATACTACCTGTATTAGGAGCTCAGAATCTTAAGCACTGGACCCCCAGGGAAGTCCATGACCCTATTTGATCCTGTACCCTCTTTTGTACCAATTAACAGTGGTGAATTAGATGGGTGCAACTATTGTGGGAGAGGTAAGAGTAAATCCAAAGAAAGAATGTGTGGGAGGGACACAGAGAATGCGAGGGATTAAAGGTCAGATAGCAGACGCACAACGGGCTTCCCTGGAGGCTTAGATGGTAAAGAATCCATCTGCAATGCAGGAGACCTGGGTTCAATCCCTGGATTGGGAAGATACCCTAGAGAAGGGAACGGCTACCTACTCCAGTATTCTGGCCTGGAGAATTTCATGGACTGTATAGCCTGTGGGGTCGCAAGGAGTCGGACATGACTGGGTGACTTCCACTTCACTTTAGTAGACACACACCACAACCACTTCTAATTCATGGTCAAAGGATCTTTCTCATTGCAAACATTTCTTTCTAAGTTTCAAGTTATCTCTATACCAAGACAAGTATACATTTTGAACTAATGAAACTTAAATATTGATGATTTTTTTCTTTTAAAACTTAAGTCTTGAGTACACAGAGATTTTTGTGAAGAGGAATTGAAATACCTATCTCAGTCAAGTAGCAAAAAGCACCATTTATGTCTGAATTTTTTTAAGGTTTCCCCCAAATTTTAGTTTGTTGTTAACTGCATCATCAAACAACTTTTCATGAGTGGTCAGCTTGTCTGCAGTTGATTCTTAAATTTTTCTGCATTAAAACAACATCTTATTATACACATGTTCGATATTGTCTATGTCAATGTCAACACAACAGTCATGGGTGTTTAAGTCCCAGTTTAACCTCCTACATTTTCATACAAGTGTCAGCCTGAACTGAAAGGATATCATTGTAGTAACAGTGCTATTATTTCTGGTATCCAGGAGTGAAGGTATAATTATAATTGTTAACAATCTGGAGGGCTTTTAAGAGCTCAGCTAGGAAAGCCAGCCACTCTACAGTGTTCAATCTTTCTGTAATCTATTTTTAAATTACTCTCTAAATATAAGCAAAGGAGGAAAAAATACCTTCAGTGTTTGTGTTGTTCCGAGGGGTCAAATACCCTACCCGTGGAGAGAAGTGCGTGGTACAGACAGCTTCTCCACAAGTGAGCTCTGTCAAAGTTCACCCCATCCAGTCTGAGAAATGATAATTAATGGATTTTGTCCCATTGTCCCGCTGGAAGGCCTAGGGGCCTACTTGAAACAGGCATTCTTCATAGAAGAGGTCTGTTTACGGGTACCTTGATAATAGTCCAGCATTTTCAAAAGGAAATTCACAAAGAGAAAAGAAAATTCTGTTGAATGGAAGAAAGATGAAACTATTGACAATGTGAAAGTGTAAGCATCAGAAAAGACCTCAATACTGGAAGTTATTCACAGATTAAAAAAAAATCCTTTATACAAGATAAGAAAAATGGTGATGCCTCAGGCCTTCTTCCAAGAGTCCTGAGTGGACGTTATCTTTTTTTTCCATAGGGAACTTTCATGAGAGTGTGAACTTTATGAATTTGACACTACTGAATTATATTCACTGTCATTTGAAAAAGAATTAGTTCCAGCTAATTTTGGAGCATACAGAGCATTGCTTTGCTAACACCATTCATCAGAATGGGACTTTATCCCTTAAAATCTCAGAATGGATTGACCATTTCCATAATAAAGACTTTCAAAGCCATACTTTAGTAAATTAAAAATTATAATTTGCACCAAATACCACCTATTTTTTGAAGAATTTGCTAGATAAATTATGAAAATATATATGCAAAGTAAATACAGCTCCTTCTAATTCGATTATAATGGTTTTGCATATCCCCTTCCTGGATCACTGCCTTGTCATGGCATAGGGGTTTGTGTAACTCAATGAAGCTATGGGCCATGCCATGCAGAGCCTCCCAAGATAGATGGGTCACAGTGGAGAGTTCTGACAAAATGTGGTTCACTGGAGAAGGAAATGGCAAACCACTCCAATATTCCGGCTGAGAGAACCCCATGAACTGAATAAAAAGCACACATATTTTAAAATGACCACTTGGGCAGAGAATAACTGTAGTTATGACCTACAGAGAGGGCAGCTCTCTTGGAGACAATCTTTAAAAGGCAAAACTCTTATCTATTCACTAAAGTGGGACTTTAGTTAGAAGACAACTTGGTGGGACTTCCCTGGCCGTCCAGTGGTTAAGACACCACGCTTCCCCTGCAGGGAGCATGGATTCAATTCCTGGTCAGGGAACTAAGATACTGCATGCTGCACAGTGACACCAGAAAATAGAGAAAAACAACAACAACACAAAAACCAAAGTCAAAACAAACAAACAAAAAACCCAACCATGTGGTTAGCCTGATGGTGGCAGCTGAATATTCTTGAAAACTACATTTGTTTTTAAAATAATTTATATAGCTCTGACTTACTTAGTTAAAAGGCATTTAACTTCTTTCTCTCTTAGCTCTAATGCATTGCTTCCCAAATGCTTTGTTTCTTTTCCATGGAAGCTAGTATCTTAGGAGATTTTCTATAAATGTATCGTGGTGTAGAAGAAAAACAGTCCCATGATGAAATACAAATGGTGAGCAATCCCATATTACACTATTCTTTTAGAGATTCACATTGCACTGAGGGTTAAAGAAGCTCTGATAAGTCCTTCACTTAAAGGCTAATCAGGGGACCTCCGTGGTGGTCCATTGGCTAAGACTCCAACTCCCAATGCACGGGGCCTGGGTTCAGTGCCTGGTCAGGGAACTAGATCCCATGTAATGCAAGTAAGTCCTGGTGCAGCCAAATAAATAAAGGCTAGTCAATTTTATTTAATCACAAAACTATATCCCATACCCCTTCACTATTTTCTAGCAGCACTTTACCTCGTATCTCGTTCCACTTGGATTGTGACAGCAACCCCAACACTGATTTCCCCACTTCTGTCCAGGCCCCCTGCTATCACACAGCCAATAATGTGCCATTTAAAAATACAAACCAAATCTTTCTATGTTCATGCTTAAAGCCATCCAGTGGCTCTATTGCTTGTATTTGGATAAAACTGTATTTTTACTAGCACTTCAAGAACCTACCTCAGTTGGGCTGCATGACCAGAGTATCTCACCTGTTGGGCCCATATCAGACTTGGAATTTGCGTTTCTGGGAAGCTCCCTGGTGATTCTGACGACACAGGCCCACACTTTGAGAACTGCTTTCCCTAATGATCGGGTCCCTCTTCACATCTCTGACCTGGCCCCCTGAACCCTACCCCCTGTCATTAGACTCCAGCCATAGTGACCTTTTGGCAACATTTCCTCCTGAAATCTCTTGCCTCCTGAAATCTCAGCAAGGCTTGTCCCTATCTTCAGATTGCAAGATGAATATCAGATCTTCAGACACACATTTCCTGACTCCTCTTCTCAATACTCTTTCCTATCAGAGCCAGGAGCAGTTGATATTTTCATATCATCCTGTTTCATTAAGTTGATAGCATTTGTAACCCTCTCTGATGTTCTATATTCTTGTCAATCTCACTACTATATAATTCCTGTGACAGCAGGGGCTTCGTCTCTCTGCTATGCCTTTAAGGCTTAACTTGGACATAGATCCTTATTTTCAAAGTACATTTATTAGCAGATTACAGGAGACACATCCTTTAGAAAAGAGTTTTGGAATTGTTGACTATCTTTGTTGGGAAAATAGTGCTTCAACTTAAGATATGTAACTGCAAATGTAGGGTATAGTCCAAAAAATCACCATCATCCACTGTAGAATTCAGAGGTCCCCAAGACCACCCTCACATTAGATGGTTTGTTAAGGACTTGAAAAACACAATGAAAGCTGTTATACTGACAGTTACGTTTTGCCTCATTGAAAGGATACAGATTAAAACCAGCCAAGAGGGGCATTCCCTGGCAGTCCAGTGGTGGGGACTCTGTGCTTCCACTGCAGGGGCACAGGTGTGATCCCTGGTCAGGGAACTAAGATCCCTCAAGCCCTGCAGTACAGCAAAAAAAAAAAAGAAGAAGAAGAAGAAGAAAGAAAGAAAGGAAAAAAAACAGCTAGGAGGAAAAGTGCCTAGGACAGAGTCCAGGGACATTCCAAATATGGACCTTCCAATCCTCCAGTTATTCCAGTTATCCCTTTTCCATGACTTACGGACAGCACTGATTCCTCCCAACAAAGATACGGATCAGCATACATGGGGTATTGTTGACCAGGGAGTTCACTCTCATCTTGATATTCAGAATTTTTACTGGAGCTTGATCATGTAAACTCAGTTTACCTTCCATGTGGCTAATTCTCCAACTCTTCCAGAAGTAGAGCAGATTCCACCATAAATAGTTGACTGCCGGTGGCCCAAGGCCCCCTTTTATCAGGTAGGACATTGCACAAATCTAAACATGACTTCCCAGGAGCCAAGGACAAAAACCAGAAATGGGGGGGAATAAGGTTAATTGTTTACTACACAGGTGCTCTACAAACTGAGTGATAAAGCATTTGTCTTTTCACCATACAGAAACCCCTTTGAGAAAATTGACTACCAACTTGCTCCTTATCCGTTCATGTATTTATTCATTTACTTGATGTTAAACTTATTATGTGCTAAATTAATATCCTTTTCCTCGATGAACTAAGAGTCTTATAGGGAAGGCAAACATATAAACAATGCTATAAAGGAAATACAAGATTTTTAAAGCTGTACAGGGACTGAGCAACAAACCAGGACAGGGGTGAAAAGAGGTAGCCAAAGTATTGTGCAACTATATCTTCCAAATGGTGTAGAATTTGAGATCTTAATTTATTATCCATGAAACAAAGCAAGGGAACTATGTGGTTGATATTGCAATAATGTCTACCAACTCTAATTTATGCACACCTCCCTGTGATCACTCTCTTCTAATTTTTTTAACTTTTTAAAAAATATAAATTTATTTATTTTAATTGGAGGCTAATTACTTTACCATATTGTATTGTTTTGCCATACATCAACATGAATCTGCTACGGGTGTACACATGTTCCCCATCCTGAACCCTCCTCCCACCTCCCTCCCCATACCATCCCTCTGGGTCATCCCAGTGCATCAGCCTCAAGCATCCTGTATCCTGCATCAAACCTGGACTGGCCGTTCATTTCATATATGATATTATACATGTTTCAATGCCATTCTTCCAAATCATCCCACCCTCTCCCTCTCCCACAGAGGTCCCAAAAGACTGTTCTATACATCTGAGTCTTTTTACTGTCTCACATACAGGGTTATCGTTACTATCTTTCTAAATTCCATATATATGTGTTAGTATACTGTATTGGTGTTTTTCTTTCTGGCTTACTTCACTCGGTATAATCGGCTCCAGTTTCATCCACCTCATTAGAACTGATTCAAATGTATTCTTTTTAATGGCTGAGTAATACTCCATTGTGTATATGTACCACAGCTTTCTTATCCATTCATCTGCTGATGGACATCTAGGTTGCTTCCATGTCCTGGCTATTATAAACAGTGCTGCCATGAACACTGGGGTACATGTGTCTCTTTCAATTCTTGCTTCCTTGGTGTGTAAGCCCAGCAGTGGGATTGCTGGGTCATAAGGCAGTTCTATTTCCAGTTTTTTTTTTAAGGAATCTTCACACTGTTCTCCATAGTGGCTGTACTAGTTTGCCTTCCCAACAACAGTGTAAGAGGGTTCCCTTTTCTCCACACCCTCTCCAGCATTTATTGCTTGTAGACTTTTGGATCACAGCCATTCTGACTGGCATGAAATGGTACCTCATTGTGGTTTTGATTGGCATTTCTCTGATAATGAGTGATGTTGAGCATCTTTTCATGTGTTTGTTAGCCATCTGCATGTCTTCTTTGGAGAAATGTCTGTTCAGTTCTTTGGCCCATTTTTTGATTGGGTCATTTATTTTTCTGGAATTGAGCTGCAGGATATATTGCTTGTATATTTTTGAGATTATTTCTTTGTCAGTTGCTTCATTTGCTATTATTTTCTCCCATTCTGACAGCTGTCTTTTCACCTTGCTTAGAGTTTCCTTTGTTGTGCAGAAGCTTTTAATTTTAATTAAGCCCCATTTGTTTATTTTTGCTTTTATTTCCAATATTCTGGGAGGTGGGTACACCCCCTTCTAATTTATTATTTTGTATTTTTAACGCTGTTGGGCTGTACCCTGCAGGCCTATAAGCCCTGGATTTTCCCAGCTTCAAGCCTGAAGAAAGAGCCTGGAGTCAGCAAGAGAGACCTCAGTGGTTTAATGGAAGGGGGGTCTTATATGTCTGAAGCAAGGTGCTGGAGAGACACCCCACAGTGCGTAGCAAAGAGCAGGACAGGGCAACAGTCTCTCGGGGGCTGGGGAAGGTCACCAGTTATAAGGGGAATTATTAACACTTCAGGTTGGCTCACTGGTTACCAGGGAAACCAATAGAGGAGCACGCCCATCATCTCCCCCTTGATAAAAGCAAGCACTTAGCTGGGGTAGGGGCAAGAGTGTAAGAGGGTCAGTCAGGTGGGGAGGGAGGGGTAAAGAGGGTGCTTGTTCAAGGCAGCGGGTTTACAGAGAGGAAGAGAACAGCCACCTGGAGGGGCCTGGCCATACCAATGGCTTCCTATCCATGTATCCATCTATCCATCCATCCATCCACCAAATCTATCTACAGGAAAGCACCTGAAATCATAACTGTAAAGACTGATAAATTGTCAAAAAATGAACACAGCAGTAAACCATCACCTCAAAGAAGAACAGGAACACGACTGCTGCCTCAGAAGCCTCCTCCATATTCCTTCCAGTTTCTACCTTGTTCCTCCTGTCTCCCATCAGTACCCCATAAATGAGCTTTGCCTGATCTTGAACATCCAAACAATGGGCATAGAGCAAATATATTATTTTGTTGGTAGATTCATTTGCTTAATATTACAGTGAACATGTCCATCCATGCTATTGTATCTGACTGGCCCATTCCTTCTCATTGTTGTATAGTATTCTACAGAATGAATTCATGTCAGTGTACTACTTTGTTGCTATCAGTATTCTTTCATAGATATTTTGATGCATACGCAGAATATAAAATTTCCTAGGGATAGATGAGGATGTGGAAACACTGACTCGCAGGGCTTGATTGTGTCCAAATTTAATAGATATTGCCAAAACATTGGTTAAAGTAGGTACACATATTTTTTAATCCTGCTAGTAGTACATAAGGGTTCTGATGTTCCATTTCTTCATAAGTTCTTGGTGTTGTCAATGTTTTTCATTTTAGACTTTCTGCTAGATATGTGATAGTATCTTCTCATTTTTATTTAAAGTCTTCCTGTTAAAAATTAAATTGAGCACCTTTTTTTCTATTTTTGACTATTTGAATAATCTTTTTTTTTTTTTTAAGGTGTTTATTAAAACCTTCTTGTGATATTTTACATTGGGTTGCTGGTCTTTTGTTACTGAATTTTAGGAATCCCTTCTGTATTTAGAATTCTACTTGGTAGTATATCTGCAGATATTACCTTTGAAGGATCACACTGGCTACCCTGAAGCAGGATAAAATGAAGGCAGGGGACCCAGTTATGGTGCAGACGCTCCCAAACTTTTCTCTCTAGGAGTATCTTATCCCTTGGTTCACAAACCTATACATGAATTTTTAGAGAAGCTTTATTTATAATTGCCAAAAATTGGAAGTAGCCAAGATGTCTTCTATAGCTGAATCAATAAACAAACAGTAATACACCAATACAATGGGATATTATTTGGCAATAATAAGAAACTCGGTACCAAGCCATAAAAAGACACAGAAGAAACATCAATGTGTAATGCTAGGTGAGTGAATAGGTTTAAGTGAGTACATGAATCAAAAGTCTGAAACATGAATTTCAGGTCTGAAAATTCTATATACTGTATGATTCCAACTAAATGACATTTCTAGAAAAGGTAAATATATGAGACTATTAAAAGGGCTTCCCAGATGGTGCTGGTGGTAAAGAACCCACCTGCCAATTCAGCAGACATAAGAGACACAGGTTCAATCCCTGTGTTGGGAAGATTCCAACTAAATGACATTCTAGAAAAGGTAAAAACATGAGACAATTTAAAAATGAGTGCTTATTAAGACTTGAGGTGGGAATAGGGGGAAAACGAATAGGTGGGAACATGGGGAATTTTTAGGTGAGTGACACTATTCTGTATGATACTGTCAAGGTAGATATATTTATCGGAGAAGGCAATGGCACCCCACTCCAGTACTCTTGCCTGGAAAATCCCATGGACGGAGGAGCCTGGTAGGCTGCAGTCCATGGGGTCACTGAGTCAGACACGACTGAGTGACTTCACTTTGACTTTTCACTTTCATGCATTGGAGAAGGAAATGGCAACCCACTCCAGTGTTCTTGCTTGGAGAATCCCAGGGATGGCGGAGCCCAGTGGGCTGCCATCTGTGGGGTCGCACAGAGTCGGACACAACTGAAGTGACTTAGCAGCAGCAGCAGATATATTTATAATTACTTATGAATAAGAGATTTTATTTTAATTTTTTTGTAAGAGGGTCTAACGCTCCCTCTCCACCCATATGGGCTCTTCTACCTATACTTAACAGCAACAAGCTGGTGTATGCCCGTTTATTAGTTTTTCCAAACTTATATCATCATATGCCGATATGCATAGGGCCTTCCTCATTGTTTAGTTAGGATCATATTACTAACATGTCTCTAACTCTACAACTAGTTTGGAACCATATCACAATTAATTCTGTCATTTCTCCAGAAACAGAAAATCACACTAGACATAGTTTTCATCTCTCTATATGTAATAAACATGTTCCTTATATATTATTATTCTGCACAGTTCTTTTTTTCTATTTTTTGCTGTACCATTTAGCATACAGGTTCTTACTCTTTTGGATAGTTATAAATTGGAATCAAGATTGCTTCAGGTAGCAATGTAAATTTCTTTCTTTTTTATTTTTTTCTTCTATCTTTGGCCATGAGGCATGGCATAAGGGATCTTAGTTCTCAATCAGGGATGGAACCCACACCCACTGCAGTGGAAGTTAATGTCCTAACTACTGGACCACTAGGGAATTTACAGCAACATAGCATTGTTACTTCATGCACCAACAAGGACATTATGTAAAAGTAGTATAGCCTCCCTGGTTCCCATTATCCTTAACTCAAATATGGAAGATAATAATAACATCAAGTATTTTTCTTTTAAGATAATCCATCCATGTCAAAGCTCAACCGGATGCCTGAGTTGAATATAATACATTATGCACTGTTTTCCAACTGCATGCCTAAACATATAACACGTCAACTTATATAAAGTGTTGCACATCATAGAAGATGATGAAAATCTCTAATTTTGTTCTTTATGTTTATCATAACCTGATGCCAAATCAATATATTGGTAGTATAAAAACTCAAATGTATAAGCAAGACACTGATATAAACAGAATTAAAAATCAAAATAGACCTCTAATCAACAAATCTATAAGTGTATTAAGAGATTACCACACCAAGCAGGCTTTATTCTAAGAAGGCAGAGGTAGTTTAATTTCAGCAAGTATTAAGCTATTCTAATACTTTGAGAGTTTCAAGATTAAAGGATGCGACTCAATCAGATGCCAAAAGCAGTAAAACATTCACCGTTTGTAGATAAAATTTATTACCTTAGCTAAAAATAGAAGCAAATTATATATCTTAATACTACAAAGATTTTCTACTAGAAACCTAGTGAAATAAAAATTTAAAATATTTTATTTATTCTGACCAAAATCAAATGAGGAGGGAGAAAGGAAAGACCTACCACAAATATATATATATATATATATTTTTTTTTTTCACAAATATATATTTTAAACATGGGAATGGAGTGTGTAATAAATAGTGAAAGTCGCTCAGTCATGTCCGACTCTTTGGGACCCCTTGGACTATATAGTCCATGGAATTCTCCAGGCCAGAATACTGGAGTGGGTAGCCTTTCCCTTCTCCAGGGAATCTTCCCAAATCAGGGATCGAACCCAGGTCTCCTGCATTGTAGGTGGATTCTTTACCAGATGAGCCACAGGGGAAGCCTAAGAATACTAGGGTGGGTACCCTATCCCTTCTCCAGCAGATCTTTCAGACCCAGGAATTCAACTGGGGTCTCCTGCATTGCAGGTGGATTCTTTACCAACTGATCTATGCCCAGTGTAATAAACAGATGACAAGATAAATAGTATATGGGCTTACTTGGTGGCCCAGAGTTTAAGAATCTGCCTTGCAATGCAGTGGACACAGGTACGGTCCCTCGTCTAGGAAGAGCCCATGCTGTGGAGCAACTAAGGCTGTGAGCCACAACTACTGAAGCTAGTGTGCCTAGAGCCTGTGCTCTGCTACAAGAGAAGCCACCACAAGGAGAAACCAACGCAACGAGATGCCTGCACGCTGCAGCTACAGAGTAGCCCCATTTGCCCCAACTAGAGAAAGCCTGTATGCAGAAATGAAGACGTAGCACAGCTAAAAATACATACATACATAAATAATGAAAACATAAATAGTACATGAACAGTGGAGCAGAAAAAAAGCACTCTATCACTTATTTCAATTAACATATGTTCTACATAGAAAAAAACAAAAGTTCAAAAAAGTAAGTGAAAACGAAACATCGACGTAAAGTCCTTTCTTGGACGACAGCGATACTGGAAAAAGCAACTGGACAAATGAGCCATTTGCAGTAAAACTAAAAACTTGACCAAATCAGAAAAACCTTAGCTATAAATGTAAAGGGTCTATCATAAAAACTAGGATACTTCAGTGAAGGAAACACGGAAAGAGCTAAATGAAAGGAAAGTCAAATGTTACGCAGTAACAATGTGGATGATTTTATCTATGAGATAATGTGAAAAATAACCCTAATTATGATAAAATTATGAGAGACATGGTAGTCCTTTCAGATTTTAAACATACTATGATGGTATAATAATTCAGCTAATCTACTATTAGTGAAAAAATAGATCAATAGAACAGAATAGAGTTCAGAATTAGACCCATTAGTTTGTAGAGATTCCACTTCCAATGTAAGGGAAATCTCAAATTTCTGTTGGAAATATGTGAAAGTCAATAAGTATTGCTGACACAAAGTTAGAGTTTGGTCAAAAGCAAAAAAGATAGAGCAATAGGGATAGAGAAAGGGGGAGAGAGAAAAAGAAGGAGAGAAAGTCAGAGAGGGAGGAAGGGATATGAAGGGTCTGGTACCAAGAAAAGTAATACCATAAGAATATATATGGTAGTATTAAAATATTTTATGCACATGTAACTTGATGATAGAAAAGTATTTCAAGATGCAACATCTAAAAGTCAAAAAGTAAAATGGTGACAGAATAGATTTCACACATATCACATCAACTGCAGAAATCACCATAAGAGTTTTCCATGTGACAGATGTGGAGACGTGTTTGTAATGCGGATACAAAATAAAAATCCATATTTATAACCAACTAAAAGATCTCTTTTGGGAATAAAAAAAGGGACATATAATATATATAATTAATTATTAACTTATGAGGGACTTCCCTGGCTGTGGTTAGGACCCTGCATTTCCACTGTAGGGGCAGGGTTCAATGCCTGGTTGGGGAACTAAAATCTCACAAGTTGACAAAAGGGTAAAGGGAAACAGGATACCTTAAAAGCCAAAATAATTTTTAAAAAATCATTAACTTATGAAAAGATCATTACCCTATTAACACAAACCACTTCTGACCCCCATCTTTCACTTTTCACAAAGGCTTTCCCTCCCAATTTTATTTTTATTATTTATTCTCATCCAAAATACGACTCTACTTCTTTACCTATAAAATGATTATGTTGACAGTAATATATTATACATTATCATTGATCTTCAGAACTTCTCTTTCTCTTTCAATACATGCAGGAGAGACAGAGATAGAGAGAGAGAGATTTCTCTAGGTGGATCCATTTATCCATCCATCCATCAACACATTTCCACTGTCTTTGTCCTTTATCTATGGTAACATTAAGGTCACCTATTTAGGAATAAGTGGGATCAAGAAAGAGAATCCTGGCAAGCTACAGTCTACAGAGATGCAAAGAGTTGGACATGACTGAGCCACTAACGCTTTCACCTTGCCCAGATGGTGCAGTCAGTAGAGCATCAGACTTTTAACCTGAAGGTCAGTTCAAGTCCCTGTTTGGGCGTCTACTACTGTGGGTTACCCTGGTGGCTCAGATGGTACAGAATCTGCCTGCAATGCAGAAGACCCGAGTTCACTCTTTTGGTTGAGAAGATCCCCTGGTGAAGGGAATGGCTACCCACTCCAGTATTCTTGCCTGGCGAATCCCATGGACAGAGGAGTCGGGTGGGGTACAGTCCATGGGGTCACAAAAAGTCAGACATGACTGAGTGAGTTTTACTTTCACTGATATTTAGGATGGAAACACTTCAACAGACACAGATGAAACTGAGAACATTGACCTGCAAAACTTCCTTTCTCAGCAAAAGCAGCTCCTTTCTGTCATAGGAGGAATCCAGTCTCCACTGCATGAAGACATTCAGTGACCTTTTCCAGGGCCAAGTTTTTCACAAGAAGATACTGATTCTCTTCTAAGCCAAAATGTACTACTCTCCATGGTCCCTTGGCATATATGTCATATAAGGTGACTTAAATCCCTGCTGAACCAGGGAGACACTTAACATTCGAGTCTAGGAGGAATGTGGAGAATACTGGTGGAAATGAGATTCTGAGGGGTTTAGACAAAAGAGTTCAAAATATAGGGGGTGGATTTAAAAGTTTCTTAGTTGGTATATTGAAGCTTGAGTTCGGTAGTGTATTAAATTCAACAAGATTGAGATTCCACAACTTCTCTGGCATACCATAGGGAAAGAATCTTAAAGGTGGAGGGATATGGGAATGTTGAAATACTCTACACCTCAGGGGAGCTCAGATGAAACTTTTCACTAAATCAATAATTAAAAAAAAAAAATACTTTGATGAATGGGCATCAGCATCCTTAAAAACCTCTCTTATGATTGATTATCTACCATAATCTCTTTACTCTGAAGAAACAGGGGGAATTTGGGCTCCAGTTTCAATGTTACATGAATTTGGGCTTCCTATTTTAATGAGAAAACTATGACCTTGGAGTGGCAGATGCCACAGAGTGGCACTTAATCATCCCTAACTAGGTGGATGCAATTATGGCAACAATCCACAGGGGCAGAGTTATAATCAAAGAGTTTTGACTTTCAGGATGTATGAATTTCACAGAGTCCATAGGAATGAAACAGATGGGAAACTTACTAGGATGTTACTTGACTTATACAATCAGATCATTTCTACATCGATGGAGGGAAAACTGATTGAGCTTCCATAGTCACTGAATAAAATTGGAAAATGAATGCCTGGGAACTATAGGGAGGAAGTACTTGGATATTCCTTTCAGAATAGGAATAGAATGAGAATATATTTGTATATCATGAAAATGCTAACACGTTGCATTAACTGTGATGGGGATTGTCAATATTGAGGTGGAAAAAAGGACGTATCCAACAGGACTTACTCTGGGGCTTTCAGCAAGCCTCTTTCCTCAGCTATCCCAGGTTTTTCCCACTGGACTCATGATAAAAGCAGCCACTTCGGTGGTGGCAGAGGTTCCGTGTAGCATGACACCTATATGAAATCCCCTCACCATAGCTGATCTGACTGCTGTGCCTACTGAGGGTGCAAATTGCCAATGTTGCTGCTGCTGTTTAGTTACTAAGTTGTGTCTGAGTCTTTGCACCCTCATGGACTGTAGCTCACCAGGATCCTCTGTCCATGGAATTCTTCAAGCAAGAACACTGGAGTGGGTTGCCATTTCCTTCTCCAGGGAATCTTCCTGACCCAGAGATTGAACCCAGCTCTTCTGCAATGGCAGGCAGATTCTTTACCACTGAGCACCAGGGAAGCCCATCAGTTCAGTTCAGTTCAGTCACTCAGTCGTGTTCGACTCTTTGCGACCCCGTGAATCGCAGCATGCCAGGCCTCCCTGTCAAGCACCAACTCCTGGAGTTCACTCAGACTCATGTCCATCGAGTCCGTGATGCCATCCAGCCATCTCATCCTCGGTCGTCCCCTTCTCCTCCTGCCCCCAATCCCTCCCAGCATCAGAGTCTTTTCCAATGAGTCAACTCTTCGCATGAGGTGGCCAAA
>SJYT01023034.1:272991-284867 GCA_006410635.1 Cephalophus harveyi
TAACTTTTCTTCCAAGGAGTAAGTGTCTTTTAATTTCATGGCTGCAGTCACCATCTGCAGTGATTTTGGAGCCCCAAAAAATAAAGTCTGACACTGTTTCCACTGTTTCCCCATCTATTTCTGATAAAGTGATGGGACCAGATGCCATGATCTTCATTTTCTGAATGCTGAGCTTTAAGCCAACTTTTCACTCTCCTCTTTCACTTTCATCAAGAGGCATTTTAGTTCCTCTTCACTTTCTGCCATAAGGGTGGTGTCATCTGCATATCTGAGGTTATTGACATTTCTCCTGGCAATCTTGATTCCAGCTTGTGCTTCTTCCAGGCCAGCATTTCTCATGATGTACTCTGCATAGAAGTTAAATAAGCAGGGTGACAATATACAGCCTTGACGTACTCCTTTTCCTATTTGGAACCAGTCTGTTGTTCCATGTCCAGTTCCAACTGTTGCTTCCTGACCTGCATATAGGTTTCTCAAGAGGCAGGTCAGGTGGTCTGGTCCCATCTCTTTCAGAGTTTTCCACAGTTTATTGTGATCCACACAGTCAAAGGCTTTGGCATAGTCAATAAAGCAGAAATAGATGTTTTTCTGGAACTCTTTTGCTTTTTCGATGATCCCATAGCAGAGGTCAAATCCAAGCACTGATAGAGCATCATTCCCAACATTGATGGGCAGAGGGGACCAGCCAGCCACCTCGTTGATTACACAGGACATTTTCCATCCTGGGGAGAAAAGCAATCTGTCCTTATAGAAATAGATACATCTTCTGAATGCAAATTTGTCTTTCTTGTCCTAGATTTTTCCATTAGGTCATTTTAGACTGACAGAATGACTTATTCACACACTATTTTTCAATGGTGGAGAACTTCATTTTACATGAAAGTAGGTGACAGGCGCAGATATGCAGATGACACCACCCTTATGGCAGAAAGTGAAGAGCAACTAAAAAGCCTCTTGATGAAAGTGAAAAAGGAGAGTGAAAAACTTGGCTTAAAACTCAACATTCAGAAAACGAAGATCATGGTATCTGGTCCCATCACTTCATGGGAAATTGATGGGGAAACAGTGGAAACAGTGTCAGACTTTATTTTTCTGGGCTCCAAAATCACTGCAGATGGTGATTGCAGCCATGAAATTAAAAGATGCTTGCTCCTTGAAGGAAAGTTATGACAAACCTAGATAGCATATTGAAAAGCAGAGACATTACTTTGCCAACAAAGGTCTGTCTAGTCAAGGCTATGGTTTTTCCAGTGGTCATGTATTGATGTGAGAGTTGGACTGTGAAGAAAGCTGAGTGCTGAAGAATTGATGCTTTTGAACTGTGGTGTTGGAGAAGACTCTTGAGAGTCCTTGGGACTGCAAGGAGATCCAACCAGTCCATCCTAAAGGAGATAAGTCCTGGGTGTTCATTGGAAGAACTGATGCTAAAGCTGAAACTCCAGTACTTTGGCCACCTCATGCGAAGTGTTGACTCATTGAAAAAGACCCTGATGCTGGGAGGGATTTGGGGCAGGAGGAGAAGGGGACGACAGAGGATGAGATGGCTGGATGGCATCACCAACTCAATGGACATGAGTTTGGGTGAACTCTGGGAGTTGATGATGGATAGGGAGGCCTGGGGTGCTGTGATTCATGGGGTCACAAAGAATCAGACATGACTGAGCAACTAAACTGAACTGAGGTGATGGGCTTAATACCTACTATGTTCACTTGTCTTTTCATGTTTCATGACCCAAAGGCAATTGGATTGCTACAATGGTGACATGGCCTATTAAAGAAAAAGTCCTGCTATCAGTTGAGAGATACAACCTCATAGGTTGGGATACTGTTTAAAGGGTGTGTGTGCTTAATCGCTCAGTCACATCCAACTCTTTGCGACCCTTTGGACGATATATACCCCACCAAGTTCTTTGTCCATGGGATTTTTCAGGCAAGAATACCAGAGTGGGTTGTCATTATCTTCCTCCAAGGTATCTTCCTGACCCAGGGATCAAAACTGAGTCTCCTATGTCGCCTGAATTGCAGGCAAATTCTTTACATACTGAGCTATTCAGGGAAGCCCTTAAAGAATGTGAGATACTCTTTAAACCAGTGGCCAATATATGATGGCATTTCCCTATAAAATACATGAGTCCAGGAATTTAGGGTAGATATAGGAGGATTTGGGGGCTCCTCTAGTAGCTTCTGGGTCCCTGGTTCTCAGATGGTAAAGCATCTGCCTTCAGTGCGGGAGACCTGGATTTGATCCCTGGGTAAGGAAGATCCTCTGGAGAAGGAAATGGCAACCCACTTCAGTACCCTTGGCTAGAAAATCCCATGGATGGAAGAGTGTGGTAGATTACAGTCCATGGGGTCGCAAAGAGTAGGACATGACTGAGCGACTTTCATTTCACTTCACTTCACTTCTAGTAGCTTAACTGGTAAAGAATCCACCTGCAATGCAGGAGACCCCGGTTTGTTTCCTGGGTCAGGAAGATCCTTTGGCAAAGGGATAGGCTACTGACTCCAGTATTTTTGGATTTCCCTGGCGGCTCAGATGGTAAAGAATCTGCCTGCAGTGCGGGAGACCTGGGTTCAATTTCTAGGTTGGGAAGATCTCCTGGAGGAAGGCATGGCAACCCACTCCAATATTCTTGCCTGGAGAATCTCCATGGACAGAGGAGCCTGGCAGGCTATAATCTGTGGGGTTGCAAACAGTTGGACATGACTGAGCAACTAAGCATGGTACAGAGGAAGATTCCACTCATCTATTTAATAAGCCACAGATTTTTGGTTCTTGTCCATAAAGCCATGATTTTGCCTAATTTAAGTTCCTAGATGCTGCTGCTGCTAAGTCGCTTCAGTTGTGTCCGACTCTGTGTGACCCCATAGACAGCAGCCCACCATGCACCCCTGTCCCTGGGATTCTCCAGGCAAGAACACTGGAGTGGGTTGCCATTTCCTTCTCCAATTCCTAGATGCTAAGAGAGGAATATTTTCATCACAAAACATATTTATGCTCCCCCAATGGACATGGAACAACAGACTGGTTCCAAATAGGAAAAGGAGTATGTCAAGGCTGTATATTGTCACCCTGCTTATTTAACTTCTATGCAGAGTACATCATGAGAAACGCTGGACTGGAAGAAGCACAAGCTGGAATCAAGATTGCCGGGAGAAATGTCAATAACCTCAGATATGCATATGACACCACCCTTATGGCAGAAAGTGAAGAGGAACTAAAAAGCCTCTTGATGAAAGTGAAAGAGAGTGAAAAAGTTGGCTTAAAGCTCAACATTCAGAAAACGAAGATCATGGCATCCGGTCCCATCACTTCATGGGAAATAGATGGGGAAACAGTGGAAACAGTGTCAGACTTTATTTTTTGGGGCTCCAAAATCACTGCAGATGGTGACTTCAGCTATGAAATTAGAAGACGCTTACTCCTTGGAAGAAAAGTTATGTCCAACCTAGATAGCATTTTCAAAAGCAGAGACATTACTTTGCTGACTAAGGTCCATCTAGTCAAGGCTATGGTTTTTCCTGTGGTCATGTATGGATGTGAGAGTTGGACTGTGAAGAAGGCTGAGCACCAAAGAGTTGGTGCTTTTGAACTGTGGTGTTGGAGAAGACTCTTGAGAGTCCCTTGGACTGCAAGGAGATCTAACCAGTCCATTNAGGCTATGGTTTTTCCTGTGGTCATGTATGGATGTGAGAGCTGAACTGTGAAGAAAGTTGAGCACCGAAGAATTGATGCTGTGGTGTTGGAGAAGACTCTTGAGAGTCCCTTGGACTGCAAGGAGATCCAACCAGTCCATTCTGAAGGAGATCAGCCCTGGGATTTCTTTGGAAGAAATGATGCTAAAGCTGAAACTCCAGTACTTTGGCCACTTCATGGGAAGTGTTGACTCATTGGAAAAGACTTTGATGCTCGTGGAGGCAGGAGGAGAAGGGGACGACAGAGGATGAGATGGCTGGATGACATCACTGACTCGATGGACGTGAGTCTGAGTGAACTCCGGGAGTTGGTGATGGACAGGGAGGCCTGACATGCTGCGATTCATGGTGTTGCAAAGAGTTGGACACAATTGAGAGACTGAACTGAACTGAACTGAACTGTGGGTTTCAGCATATCCTCAGAGATTCAAGAATTTCCTTGTTTCCCCTAACTTGTGCCTATATTTCTTTGCTGATGACCCTACTGATTTCAGGGTCTAACTGCAGATGGAAAAAAAAAAATACATCAGCCTTGCCTAGACTTTTTAATGATCCCCAATGATGTCGCAGGGATTAGATAGTAGCTCAAATGGTAAAAAGTCTGCCTGCAATGCAGGAGACCGGAGTTTAATCCCTGGGTTGGGAAGATCCCCTGGAGAAGGAAATGGCAATCCATTCCAGTCCTCTTGCCTGAAAAACCCCCTGGATGGAGACTGGCAGGTTACAATCCATGGTGTCACAAAAAGTCAGACATGACTGAGTGACTTAACTTTCAATGATGCCTCTAACAAATGCTTTTATATATATTCTTTAGTAAGTTCTGCTTCTCTTGTTTTCAGATATAAAATTTAGTACAGCAAATGTTTCTAGTGGAACAGAACCCTAAAATGGGTAATTTGAATTGTATACAGTTTATCCATAGTGAACTTATATGATTACAGATACTAATGACCATATTTCCAATGGTAAAGACAGTGTTCATACATCATATTATGTGGTAAAACATGGAAATTCACAAAACAATGACTTAAAACATCACTTGTAATCAAGAGATTAGACAACAAAAGGTATTAGGTAACAAATTATTTGGTACCATAAGAAATGATGTCAAAAATAAACAGTATAATAAGGTTAAGTGTTTGTTTTAAAATATACTGGAAAATTTAGGGATTAAAAGAGGAACTCATAATATTAACTGCCAAGCCCAAGTTCTTGTTTCTTTGAATATCCTAAACTCTTACAGCTCCACGGTTAAAATTTCTGAAAATAAAGCCCAAATTTAATCCTGCTAGGGATCAAGTTACACCACAAAATAAATTCCAAAATATTCAAGGTCCATTATTTTGAAGTAGGGAATCAATTTTATAGGAGTGGAATTTTGGAAATTGGGATGCACCTATAGTTAAATCCCATGGAACTTAAACTTCTAAATTGTTCTGATTCTCCTTCAACTGTGAAAATATCTCTTCACACCTTCTACAGGGAGGTTAATCTTCTGTTGCCTCAAAATCTATAGCTTCCTCTGAAATAATTGCTTTATTAGACACTAATGACCTTCAGGGTTTATCCCCTTAGTTTCACATTGTTTTTATAAACAAACTATAACAATTTCTGCTGAGTACTAGGAGAGAATTTGTTTCCTTATCTTTTTCACCTTCTAGTGTGTGTGTGTACTTAGTCGTTCAGTTGAGTCACACTCTTAGTGACCCCACAGATGTAGTCTGCCAGGCTCCTCTGTCTATGGGGATTCTCCAAGCAAGAATATTGGAGTGGGTTGCCATGTCCTCCACCAGGGGATCTTTCCAAACCAGAGATTGAACCCAAGTCTGTGACATTGCGGATGGATTTTTACCAACTAAGGCACCAGGAAAGATCAAGAATACTAGAATGGATAGACTATCCCTTCTCCAAGGATCTTTCTGACCCAGGAGTCAAATTGGGGTCTTCTGCACTGCAGGAAGATTCTTTACCAGCTGAGTTACCAGGGAAGGCCACCTTCTAGAGGGCTCTCATATTTATTGGCTTGGGGATTCTTTTTCCATTTTCAGAGACAGCAGTGTGGCATCTTCCAAACTCTTACTTCATTTTCATCATCACCATGTCTCCTTATCTGATTTTGACCCTTCTCTCTTACTCTTAGACTCACTCAGATAACCCAGAATAAAATTTCATCTTGTTTCTTAACTTAGTCATAACTTACAAAGTCTCTTTTGCCATAAACAGGTGACATATTCCCAGGTTGCAAGGATAAAAATGGGAACATTTTAGTGCATCTATTGTCTGGTTTATTATACTCTCCCACTTCCTATTGTCTGCATTTATCATTAGACTCAGGTTAAAAATAAGTTAGTGTGTGTGTGACAAAATATGACCCATAAGATGTGATACATAGCAAATAGTAACAGAAACTTGGGAACACACAGGGATGCAATTTCAAACTGAGGATAACTGTGGAAAGGACATTAGCTGGATTAGGTTGAGTTTATTGCAACAAGCTCACTAAACAGATTTACAAGTAGCTACAACAATGTGATCAAATTCAGAATTGAGGATTTTAATAGGGGTAAGAATTTTAAAAAACTTAGTTTGAGATAATTTCTACATAATATTTTTTCACTTCTCCTGTTTCTTATCACATCCATAATAGTTTAAGATTAGTTAACCATGCATCTCAGTATTAAATTACAGGATATTAAAGGAGGAATTCCACAGCTTGAAGAGGAAAAAACTCAAGATGGTAAAAAGACTTCCCATCCAATTTGGAAATGATTGTTGTGTTCTCAGGTATAAGAGTAGATATTTCATTGATGAAAACTTGATTTTGTGAATATATTTACTTGCAATATATATTAAATCTGGTTAAAAGTAGTATGTGTGAATATTAACCTGATATTTATTTCTAGTGAGTTCATATGGTATCAGCCTAATTAAACTAGAATTCCATTTTTTTATTGTTCCAAATTATTGTGGGCCATAAAATGTTTTGTGAGACTTGAAAGACAGAAATGAGGGAAATAGTCATTTGTTAAAAGTTAGAGGGATTATTTGCATTTTAAAAGAGGACTAAAATGATTATTAATATAAGGAATAAAGAAATAAAGTGTTCACTTAAAAAGACAGCATAAGAGGTAAGAGGTAAGTGTCAAACAGTGGAAGCAGAGACTAAGGAAACAAGTTATCCTCTGCTAGCAGTGATGGCATTTTCCTTAGATTTAGAAGAGAAAAATTCTACAGCACCTTGAAAAAAGAATGAGTAAAACATTGTTAAGTTATAGATAATACCAGAAATACAGCAATTATAGAACTGAAGTTATTCAATTTCTGCTTGATTTTAGATTTTATTGGAGTTTTCTCAAGTGCCAAGATAAATGTACAGTAACAGAGTCAATCACAATTTAGAACTTCACACATTGTAATCTACTCATTTCCCATTTGCTAAGAGGATTAATTCATGGTGTCGCAAAGAGTCGGACACGACTGAGCGGCTGAACTGAACTGAGAGGGTTAAATTTTTGGGATTCAGAAACATGGAATCAGAATCCCTAAGAATTCTAGAGCCATGAGTCATTTAAAAAATATTTTTAATATTTTTGTACGTTTTACTCACCAGTATAGATGTATCTAAAAATTAAAGCCTAAGAGATACAAGTTTAGCACTGCTTACAATAGAGAAGGAAATGGCAACCCACTCCAGTGTTCTTGCCTGGAGAATCCCAGGGATGGCGGAGCCTGATGGGCTGCTGTCTATGGGATAGGACAAAGTCAGACGCTACTGAAGCGATTTAGCAGCAGCAGCAGCAGCAGCAGCAGCGGCAGAATGGATTGCAGCCCATGTTAAATAATGATGAACTGAGAAATTCCAGTAAATGCTATCAGGTAATGTTTAAGTAAACATAACCTTCAAGTTTCCTTGTAAAATACCAAGGTTAGAGCATAATTTGCTCCAAAAATGTGTTTTTTTTTGTTAATTACCAATCATAGAGTTTCCATTGACTACTAAAAACCTAATTCTTATGGCTGAAAGTTACTAACCAATTTTCATCAGATTATGTGAGTGAAAATCGCTCAGTCATATCAGACTCTTTGAGACCCCCGTGAACTATACAGTCCATGGAATTCTCTAGGCCAGGATACTGGAGTGGGTAGCCTTTCCCTTCTCCAGAGTATCTTCCCAACCAAGGGATCGAACACAGGTCTCTTGCAAGGCAGAGTCTTTACCAACTGAGACACAAGGAAAGCCCTCCACAGACTATAAGATTCAGAAAAACAAAACAAGCAAACAGACGTAAAACTTCCTAAGAATGCCAAGAAAATTCTTACCTGGAAACTATTCCAACTAGATTTCCTAAAGATTTTACATCAGTTCCCCAGGATCAAGGTGGCTAAGCTATGCCACTCTTGTCTATATCCAAGAACCAGAAAACTTTTAAACTCTTATCTTTCATTTGACTTCCCTGATATATGTAGGCATTCTACCTTTCCTCTTTCTATCCCACCCTACCTTGTGGCTTCCTTGTCTATTAAGCAAAGTATTATAAACAAACAAGCAGCTTACCTAAATGCTCTGCTGTATAACCTATTTTTCTTGTGGATGATATTTTATAATACTCAGCTCTATTTCTTATTTAAACTAAAGCCAATTGTACTTTATCTTTTCAGAAGATAAAGGTATGAATATATGTATATTGAGATATTTATAAACATATTGACTTTTATAAAAATTAATTTGATCTTTCTATAAAATGCAGTGCTTTGGCACAAATATCAGCCGAAAAAAATAGATGTAAAGTGATTTTATACATAATAAATGAATAGTGTATCTCATATGAGAAGTATAAAAGGAAAGAACTCACAGAAAAAGTCTCTCTATCTGGAGAAAGAAGGTGAAAGAGATCATTCTGTGGATTTTAAGAAGTAAAATATATTAGGTTGGTGCAAAAATTGTGGTTTTGCATTTTTAATATTGCCATCTGATATTAGAATACATTCTTAAATAAATGTGGTTATGTTATACATCATCTTAATGCAAATTTCTTGCTTTATAATTTTTTACTAATGACTTATTATTTGCTATTCTATAAGACTATAGAAATGATGTTAGACAAACAGAAAATCTAAGTGATTTTTCTGAGTGCAAAATGGGTTGTAAAGCAGCAGAGAAACTCACAACATTGACAATGCACTTGGCCCAAGAACTGCTAATGAACGTACAGTGCAGTGGTGATTCAAGTGTTTTGCAAAAGAGTTGAGAGCCTTGAGGATGAGAAGTGCAGTGGCCAATCATCTAAAGTTGACAATGACCAACTGAGAGCCATCATCAAATCTGATTCTCTTACAACTACTAGCTGCTAAAGAGCTCAGCGTTGACCATTTTACAGTCATTTGGCCTTTGAAGTAAATTGGAAAGGTGAAAGAGCTCAACAAGTGGGGGCCTCAGGAGCTGATTAAAAAAAAATCATCATTTTGAATTGTCTTCTTCTTTTTTGCTATGCAACAACTATGAACCATGTCTTGATCAGATTGGGATGTGCAATGAAAAGTGGACTTTATCCAATAACCAGTCACGACCAGCTCAATGGTTGGACTGAGAAGAAGTTCCAAAGCATTTCCTAAAGCCAAACTTATACCAAGGAAAATCATGGTCACTGTTTGGTGGTCTGCTGTCCATCTGATCCACTAAGGCTCTCTGAATCCTGGTTTACATTTGATAAGTATGCTCAGCAAGTCAATGAGATGCACCAAAATATGCAAGGCCTGTAGCTAGCATTGGTGGACAGAATGGGCCCAATACTTCTCCATGACGATGACCAGCCACATAATGCACAATCAATGCTTCAAAACTTGAACAAATTGGGTTATGAAATTTTGCCTCATCTGCCATCTTCACCTGATCTCTTGCCATCTGACTACCACTTCATCAAGCATCTTGACAATTTTTTTTTAGAGAAAACTTCCACAACCAGCAGGAGGCAGAAAATGCTTTCCAAGAGTTCGTTAAATGCTGACACATGGATTTTTACACTTCAGGAATAAACAAACTTATTTCTTGTTGGCAAAACTTTGTTGATTGTAATGGTTCCTTTTTGATTCATAAAGATGTGTCTGATTCTAGTAACAATGGTTTAAAATTCACAGCCTAATGGTAGAGGTAGGGTATAAAATACATTCAATTTTATGTTTGTATGTTGTTTTGAGGAAGTTGTGACATCCAAGTAGTCATGTCTTACCTTAGCCAAGAAATGTTGAGTCAAATTTAAAAAGGAGACCTGCTTTATTTGGAGAAATAAAGGCACATTTATGATAGGAAAATTTCTCAGGTATTTAGTGACTGCAAATAACTGATGTGAGCAAAGGAAATACAAAAAAAGTAACAGTGATAGAGAAATTAAAGATGTTATTAATATGGAGGGTGGCAAAAGATAAACTGTGATGACTAATGAGCATCATTGAATGCTGAAAACAAGTTTAAAGAAGTGAGACCTGGGGAAGGAAATTATATTTGTACTTGAAGATAGCATAGGTGATACTATCCTGGTGGTTTAGTCACTAAGTTGTGTCTGACCCTTGCAACCCCATGGACTATAGCCTGCCAGGCTCCTCTGTCCATGGGATGCTATAAGGTGATACTACAGAATGAGTTAAAAAATATACCCAGTTCACTAAGATAAGAGCACAACTGAGTTTTGAGGATATTCACTATAGAGGAACAAAGTGAACCCCAAATGCCTACCAAACCTTTTGGATATATTAATCAATAATTCTTGTGTACCAACCAGAAGAAAATAGATATTATATTTGGTAAATGGTCATACCATTTATTTCTCTACAATAAAAAGTAAATTGTTAATATTAGCAAAGAAAAAATACATCCAATTAGGTCCATCAGGTATTTCTAAATGTACTGACTTAAAAATCACCTGAATATTCTGTTCTTAAATTTTTTTCAGTAAAAATTCTTTCTATTAAGAACCCATAAATGCTTAACAAATACATACTAATTCCTTTAAAGAAAAAAAATCATAAAATATACTTCTCAAATCCATCTATCGTTGCCTTTATATTTTTCCTATTTTCCTCAATCCCAGGGGGGCAAAGAATCTCAGCAGATGCCTTTATTTTCTTCTATTGCAAAAATTGCTGCAAAGAAATAAAGAACATGAGAACTGCTTTGATTCTCAATATCTGCAAAAGGCTGAAAAATAGGGAAAAGCTATTTTTCTGTTTTCTTTCCCCTAAGAATAATCACTGAAACTACAGTTTTAGTATAAAAGTTCTTACCTCTAATACCAAAATAATATTTATTTATTTGATTTTTGTGACATGTATTCATAAAATAATCTGGAACTGGACAAAGAGCAATAAATGAACTGGAGCAATTTTTCCATGAATGACGCTTGAGTCAACAAAGATTGAGGCTGCTGAACACCTCCATGACTTACAGTTGCAGGATGCTACACCTACTCAGGAAGTTCAGTCATGCATGCACCAAGCACTGCTTGCTCAGCAGGAAAGAAGCCCTCTTAGAACTATGTACTCAGCAGAATCCCTCGATATAAGTTCCATAACAGCCTCAAAATGCTATAAACACCCTTTTCTTGTCTCCATATATAGCAGTTTTCACTCTACATTTACATTGACATTTGTATCATAAGTATAAATATATAAGTTATGTATATAAAAGTAATATATGCATATACACACATATATGTATGTAATCCATGATGATAAAACACTGGAGAAGCAGACACTTTTCTCCAATTGAATATGTTATGTGTCAAATATTCATTAAATTACCTTGCTACTATTCTATAATTGAATTTATAAGCCACTTCATTAACACATAATTTATATTGAACACTAAAAATTGAACTCCGTGCTAAATGCTCTAAGATTTGAAGAATACGTGTACATTGTTTTAACACTGTAGAATTTTTAGAGCATTTGGACAAGAAAATGAATAATTCATATCTAGCAACAGAATGTGGTTCCACAGTATTATAAAGATTTTTGATTAAAGTATACATGAGAATTTAAACAAGGCACCCACCTCTACCATTAGAATATTATAGTTCCTCTTTCAAATTTTAACTCTTCTGAATGCTATACTCTGAATGCTATGCTAATTCTTATTTGTCCAGAAAATAAAATCATTTTCTATTACTTCCTAATAATAAAGTATT
>SJYT01023034.1:285039-326972 GCA_006410635.1 Cephalophus harveyi
AAAGTTGGAAAATAATGAAAAAAATTCTAAGCCTCAGATTCTTTTCTCTAAATAAGATTTTAATATACAAAACTTTGACTTTCAAAAATATAATTGCTTAATTAGGTCCCATTTAATTTTGGTTTAATTTCCATTACTCTAGGAGGTTAGATAAAGCAGATTTTGCTGCAATTTATGTCAGAGTGTTCTGCTTATGTTTTCCTCTAAAAGTTTTATAGTTTCTGGACTTGCATCTAAGTAATTAATCCATTTTGAGTTTTCTTTTGAGTATGCTGTTAGGAAGTGTTCTGATTCAACAAATAAATAAAGTTGTGGTGCCTATATACAGTGGAATATTGCTCAGCCATTTTGCATCAGTTGTAGTGAGGCAGATGAAACTAGAGTCTGTGATACAAGAGTGAAGTTAAGTCGGAGAGAGGAAAACAAATATCCTATTAAAAATATATATATGGAATCTAAAAAAAAATAATAATAATGGTACTGATGAACCTATTTGTAGGGCAGGGATAGAGAATCAGATGTAGAGACCAGAATTGTGGACACTGGAGGAAGGAGAGGGTGGGACAAATTGAGAGTAGCATTGACATATATACACTACTATGTATAAAATTGGGCTTCCCTGGTAGCTCAAATGGTAAAGCATCTGCCTACAATGCAGGAGACCCGGGTTCAGTGGGAAGATCCCTGGAGAAGGAAATGGCAACCCACTCCAGTATTCTTGCTTGGAGAATTCCATGGACCGAGGAGCCTGATAGGCTACAGTCCATGGGGTTCCAAAGAGTCGGACATGACTGAGCGATTTCACTTCACTTTTATGTGTAATATAGATAGGTAGTGGGAAGATGCTGTATAGCCCAGGGAGCTCAGCTTGGTGCTCTCTGATTGACCACCAATTTAATGCTTCCATAAAAACCTCAAGTCTTCAAGGTACAAAGTAAGGGAATGAGACAATTGAAAATTATAATTCATGTGCAGCAACTGAAACTCTCATTTATCATTGTGTGTTAGTCACTCAGTTGTGGCAGACTCTTTGTGACCCCATGGACGCAGCCCACCAGGCTTCCCTGTCCATGAGATTTTCCTAGCAAGGATACCAGAGTCTGTTGCCATTTCCTTCTCCAGGGGATCTTCCTGATCCAGGAATTGAACCCGGGTCTCCTGCCCTGCAGGCAGATTCTTTTCCAATTGAGCTACAAGGAAAACCCACCATTCATTATTGGTGGGAATGCAAAATGATACCAATACCTTAAAAGTTTGGAAGTTTCACAAGCTAGATATACCAAACCAGAAATTGTGCTCCCTGCTATTTGCCCAAATGTGCTTAAAATTTATGTATACACAAAAGCCTGTAAATGAATGTTTATAACAGTTTTATCAATAATTACCAATACTTAGAAGAAATCAACATATCCTTTAGTAAGTGAATGGAGAAATTTTCTTACATCCAGAATATAAAATATTACCCAGCATTAAAAAGAAATGAACTATCAAGCTGTGAAAAGACATAGAGGTACTTTAGATACATACTACTAAGTAAAGCAAGCCAATCGAAGGATACACACTACTTGATTCCAACTATATAATGCTGCAAAAAAGGAAAGACTGCGGAGATAATTAAAAGATTTTCTCTCATTGCTTTCCTAAGGAGTATAAAGTGGAATGTGGTGGTTTGGAGAAATTTGCATTTCTCTAATGACTGGTGAAAAACATCTTTTTCTTTGCTACAGTTCTGTTCAGTTCAGTTCAGTCACTCAGTCGTGTCCGACTCTTTGCGAACCCATGAATCGCAGCACGCCAGGCCTCCCTGTTCATCACTACAGGTCATATATATGTCATAGTCAGAGAAATTTTTAGTCAAATATTTTGACTATTTTTGATTTTTGTTGTTGCTGCTATTGAATTTTAGGTGTTCTTTATATATTCCTGATATGAGCCCCTCATTGAATATGATTTACAAACATTTTCTACTACTTGGTTTGCTGCCCTTTCACTATTAATAGTGTTATCAGTTCAGTTCAGAGTGTTATAAGAGGCAAAAATATTTTTAATTTTTATGTAGTTCAACATATCTAATTGAAGAAGCATGTTGGAGAAGACTCTTGAGAGTCCCTTGGACTGCAAGGAGGTCCAACCAGTCCATTCTGAAGGAGATCAGCCCTGGGATTTCTTTGGAAGGAATGATGCTAAAGCTGCAACTCCAGTACTGTGGCCACCTCATGCGAAGAGTTGACTCATTGGAAAAGCCTCTGATGCTGGGAGGGACTGGGGGCAGGAGGAGAAGGGGACGACAGAGAATGAGATGGCTGGATGGCATCACGGACTCGATGGAGATGAATCTGAATGAACTCGGGAGTTGGTGATGGACAGGGAGGCCTGGTGTGCTGAGATTCATGAGGTCGCAAAGAGTCTGACACGGCTGAGCGACTGAACTGAACTGAACTGAAACGCTGTTCTTTCCACTTTCAGTGGCTACCTGGCTGCTGGTTTTCAAAGCCATTAGAGCAGTAAGTCTTGAAGAAAAGAAACAGGGCAAACTAACTCATCACACAAAACACTGTTAATGTTGGAATTACTTTGCTTTCAGAATAAAGATTTTCTACTTTATGAAAGACTTTGGCTGATTTCCAGAGTTCTGGACTAGCTGACTGTTTTTGCCAGTTTTTCCTGTCATTGTTACAGGAGAGAATTTTCAGATGTCGTCACCATTTTCACAGACATCACTCTCAGCATGTATACTAGTGATGTTATTTGTCCAAAAATTGAGAAATAAGAACTCATGGGAAAGATTGGAGTAAAATAACATTAATTTACAGGCTGAAAACGTCATCATCTTCTATAACGCAGCCTGAAACTTAAAAAGCATATTGAAAAATTACTACTATTCTAATGTTCTGTAAATACAGTTCTGTATACAGTTCTTTTGTTTCCTTAGGTAGATTTATTCCTATTTTATTGTTTTTGTTGCAATGGTGAGTGGGATTGATTCCTTAATTTCTCTTTCTGATTTTTCATTGTTAGTATATAGGAATGCATGTGATTTCTGTGCATTGATTTTGTATCCTGCAACTTTGATAAATTCACTGATTAGCTCTTGTAATTTTCTGATAGTATCTTTAGGGTTTTCCAGGTATAGTGTCATGTCATCTGCAAATAGTGAGAGCTTTACTTCTTTTCTGATCTGGATTCCTTTCAATTCTTTTTCTTCTCTGATTGCTGTAGCTAGGAATTTCAAAACTGTGTTGAATAATAGTGGTGAGAATGGACACCCTTGTCTTGTTCCTGATCTTAGAGGAAATGATTTCAGTTTTTCACCACTGAGAATAATGTTTGCTGTGGGCTTATCATATATGGCCCATGAGAAGAGTTGTCTCATTGGAAAAGACCCCGAAGCTAGGAGGGACTGTGGGCAGGAGGAGAAGGGGACGACAAAGGATGAGATGGCCAGAAGGCATCACCGACTTGATGGACATGAGCTTGAGTAGACTCCAGGAGTTGGTGATAGACAGGGAGGCCTGGCATGCTGCAATTCATTGGGTCATGGAGAGTTGGGCACGACTGAGCGACTGAACTGAGTGTTGAGGTAGGTTCTTTCTAGGCCCATTTTTTGAAGAGTTTTAATCATAAATGGGTGCTGAATTTTGTCAAAGGCTTTTTCTTCATCTATTGAGATCATATGGTTTTTATCTTTCAGTTTGTTAATATGGTGTATCACATTGATTGATTTGCATATATTGAAGAATCCTTGCATCCCTGGAGTAAACCCAACTTGATTATGGTATATGAACTTTTTGATGTGTTGTTGAATTGTTTGCTAGAATTTTGTTGAGGATTTTTGCCTCTTTGTTCATCAGTGATATTGGCCTGTAGTTTTCTTTTTCTTTTTTTTTGTCTTTGTCTGGTTTTGATTATCAGAGTGATGGTGGCATTGGGGAATGAATTTGGAAGTGTTCCTTTCTCTGCAATTTTTCTTAATTTTTTCATTCAGTTCAGTTCAGGCCCTCAGCCGTGTCTGACTCTTTGTGACCCCACGAATTGCAGCACGCCAGGCCTCCCTGTTCTCTCTCTACTATTTCTTGTATTCTTGATTCAGTAAATTATTTCGTTTCTTTAAAATTTTTAAAAATTTCATTAAAACTATATTAAATTAATGCTCACTGTCTTTTTCCTCCTGTTGATTCTGTTTTTCTCTCAAATGATTTCTTCCCCGCTGTGGTAGGTAGGAGTTTGTGGGAAATAATGTCTTTTAATTAATTTTTTTATCCTTGTAGTGTGGACATTTTCAGTTCAATTCAGTCGCTCAGTCATGTCCGACTTTGCAACCCCATGAATCGCAGCATGCCAGGCCTCCCTGTCCATCACTAACTCCCAGAGTTTACCCAAACTCATGTGCATCAAGTTGGTGATGTCATCCAGCAATCTCACCCTCTGTCGTCCCCTTCTCCTCCTGCCCCCAATCCCTCCCAGCATCAGAGTCTTTTCCAATGAGTCAACTCTTCACATGAGGTGGCCATTTTATTATATATTAGTATCTATTTAGTTATCTATTTTATTATCTATTAGTATCTATTTTATGTCTCTTAAGATAGTCTGTCTCTTTTTTTGAAGTGCTGCTTAATGTTAATATATTGTCTAAATTAAGCATAATAACTAATGATTTTATTTCTTCAGGATGTACTTACATGGTACATAGCATTGTGATGTTTCTATTTCTTATTTACAACACATTATAGCCAATAGAACAGAATGTGCATATAATTTTTGTCCTAAATATTCTCTTCATATTGGTATATAACAATGTCATTATTTGGAATTAAACCTCAGGAAGTGATTTACTGGTAGAAATCAAGCTTCATTACTCACCTGACTGATTGTTTCATTCATTTCTACACATTTAATATTAAAAAGTAGCTTTGTGCTATTGGAGATTTATCCAAATAGTTTTTATAGATAAATTATTTTACCTTTGTTTTTCACATCTGATTTTTGACCTTGTGATACATATTTTGGGCTTCCCAAGTGGTTCTGTGATAAAGAATTCACCTGTCAATGCAGGAGAGTCAAGAGAGGAGGATTCGATCCCTGGGTCAGGAAGATCCTTTGGACTAGGAAAGGGCAACACACTCCAGTATTCTTGCCTGGAAAATTTCATGACAGAGCAGCCTGGCAGGCTGCAGTTCATGGGGTCACAAAGAGTCATATATGACTGAGTGAGCACACACATATCTTTAATGTTAAACAGAGCAAAGCAAATACTAAAATTAATACTTTAAAAATTCTGGGATAGTGTGTGTGTGTGTGTGCATGCACATGTGCATGTGTGTGCACACGTGTATTTTTGCTTTCATGCAATGGGGGCAGGGAGAAGAGAGAGACCCATTCAATTAGATTCATTCCTTCCCTTACTCCTAACTAACAGTTACCTTTTTTTGGCTGTTGCCATTTGATTTTTAAGAAATTAGTGTGTAAACTATTTATGTTTGTACTAAAAGAGTCCAATAACATTCAGGAATTTATTCCATGGTATCACAGAAAAATTGATTACAAATTCTGTTTAAACCATTTAGTAGCTTTGTGGACTTAAGGGAATAAAATATCTTCTCTAAACATCTAGCCCATAATCTAACAAGGTATTATATTTTTATACATATTTTTTAAAAGACTCAGCAAGCTAAATAAATATTTATTTTTAACACTTACTGGAAATAATTTTAAACTTTATTATTTTTTCTCCATAATGATGTAAAAATGAGAAAATGAGTTTTATATCCCCAGAATATTTATAAAAGCAACTTTAGGAAATTTACATTAATCTACATTGTATACATTAATATGTATGCTGATCAAACATAGCAGTACACTACTGAATATCTAGTTGTTGCATTTAATATCTTCAATTAAAAGATGGTCTGTCAAGTTTTATCTTTGTCACTTGGTCCTTCTGTAAATCATTTGGCAATTTGAGTGTGATAAGATGGCCCCTGATCAAACATTAAAGATTCTAAACTTCATAGTAAAGAGCTATTGTATTCTAGAAATTCAATGCATCAATTTATGTAATGTATAAGAAAACGCAAGTTTATCTAGGCAAGTCTGGAACCAAATTAATAGAATCAAAATGTTGCTGACACTGGAGACTGTGAGAATGCAGTTCATAATAGACCAAAAAATAATATGTACATAAATATATATACATGAATGAAAAATAATCTATTTTTACCATTTGCTTCTTTAAAATCAGGTGAATCATAATGCTTCACATATGACAGGGAAGATGAATCTCATGATATTAAATAATTTTGGAAACAAAAAATGTTAATCATCCAAATGAAATAGAGACACTTAAACACTAAAGAAGCAAATTTGCACCTATACCCTTTTATACATTTTTCTTAGTAATGAATAACATGAGAGTCTATCTGCCAATGCTTTTTTTTTCTTCAGAAAAGTTAAAGTTTTTAGAAGTAAATCCATACAGAATATACATGGTGAAAATTTTATTTTTTGATTTATTCTACAACATTATTGGTAGATTTCTTTCTTTACTTAGGGTGGGGAGATGTATCAAAATAATCCCCTCCCTTAATAAAGATGTGCTAAATAATATATAAACATAGATGTGTATAAGAGACAGGAGTAAAATAACATTAATTTACAGGATCCACAATATTTAGTACAGTTTAACATTTTCCATCAGTTTCAAAAAATTTAACATTTTAAAAGCCTGTTTCTAAATTTTTCATAAGTTTTATGTCATTTAAATATTAATATACAATTAGGTAAAATTCAGAGTACATTAGAAAACAGGAAAAATTGAATTATAAAGATCTCATTAGCTTGCTTAAGGGATTAAACACA
Organism: Cephalophus harveyi; assembly: GCA_006410635.1. Lineage (NCBI taxonomy): Eukaryota > Metazoa > Chordata > Mammalia > Artiodactyla > Bovidae > Cephalophus > Cephalophus harveyi. The sequence continues at coordinate 291,895 of SJYT01023034.1, forward strand.
TACCTGCACAAGGGGAAATTTTTCTTTGAAAACAGAAATAGTCTGACTCATTTAACACAGAAAATAATCAGCAATATATTTTCTATTCCTTTTGCCTGTTAGAAATTGCAGATTATGTTTTATCTAATGTCTTTAAGGAATTCATTTTAATATGTTGTTTCAGATTTCAATATGCAACAGAAAATCATCCTTCAAATTGTCATTTGATGTTTCTATTTAGCCTATGTGCTTATACATAATTATTGGTTACTATCCTTCTATACTTGGCTATACTTAGCTAGTATATCACTTTTGGTCACTGAGTATGTATCACTCACAGACCAACCAGAGAAAGAAAACCAGTAGGAGAAAATCATATATTATGAATGGTCTCACACAATTGTTGTAACTGGTACTTGTCAGATTTGTCAGGAATGTCAGGAAATGTAAACTGGAACTCTCTGGCATCACCTAAAGCTGCAATCTACAATCAGAATTCATTCTTCAGTGAAGCTTCAATTTAGTTCTTACGGCCTTTAAGTGATGGAATCAGGCCCATCTAGATTATTTAGAATAATAATCTCACTTAGAGTCAGTTGATTCGGACTTTAATCATCTTTGCAAAATTCCTTCACAGTATCACCTAGACTAGTATTTGGAAAACTGGAGACCTAAGCCTTGCTAACATGACACATAAAACTGATCATGGACGACTTCTTCTCACATTAGAGCCCATACACATCTCCTTGATCCATAAGGAATCTCCAGATAAAGAGGAATGACATTGTAATACAACTGAGAATATAATAATCCCTTTACCAGAGAAGCATGCAAAATCTTCAGGTAATGTTTACTCTTCTCCTTTGACATTTATAACTTAAATATTATGACAAAACTAACTATGAAGAATATATCTTGTGGTAGATAAAACATATATATATATATATTATTTACTTATATGTACTTATAGGGCTTCCTTCATGGTTAAGATAGTAAAGAATCCACTTGCCAATACAAGAGATGCAGGAGATACAGCTTCAATCCATGGGTCAGGGAGATCTCCTGGAATAGAAAATGGCAACCCACTCTAGTATTCTTGACTGGAATATTCCATGGAGAGAGAAGCCTGGTGCGGTGCAGTCCATAGGGTCACAAAGAGTCAGACACAACTGAGTGACAGAGCAGCATGCACACATACATTCATGAGAAAAAAATTCTCATAATTTTTCATTCCTTATTTCAGCAAATGATCATGGGGTTATGCCTAGTGTTTATAACTACCTTCATTTACTACCATTCCATTCTCCCTTTGCTGTCATCAATCACTTCAGCTGATCCTGGATGTTTGCCTGCTGAGGTGAACTAAACCTTAATCTTATGGGCCTCCATCATTAGCTATCCTGTATAAATTGGATTTTTGAAGTTTTTCATTTATTTTAATCCCAGGACATGGTAAGGGATATGTAAGGGATCTCTTATATTCCAGATATGGTTTTTTCTTCCTTATCTCCATTTTATAAAACCACAGTTTCCCCTTGGTAATAATTAAAAAAAAAAAAAATCACCCCATACAGTATACTAACATGTTGAATAGGATCATTCTCTTCTTCGACAACCTGGAAGGTTAGGGTGGGGAAGGAGGTGGAAGAGGGTTTCAGGATGGAAGGAACAGATGTATACCTATGGCAGATTCACACTCATGCATGGCAAAAATCCAACCCAATATTGTAAAGTAATTATCCTCCAATTAAAATTTAAAAACATAAAAGTTTAAGATACAGTTCTAAATAATACAAGATAATTCATAAAATAAGGAAACAAGTATGATATTTCAAAAATGTATATGAGTCTAAAAGCTGAGAGGAAATTTCATGTGTAGATATATGGAAGGAAAGGAATAGGCTTCCCAGGTGGCTCAGTGGTAAAGTATCCACCTGACAATGCAGGAGCCAGGGGGTTCAATCCCTGGGTTGGAAAGATCCCCTGGAGGGAAAAATGGTAACCTACTTCAGTATTCTTATCTGGAAAAAAGAAAAAATGCATAAAAGATCACAAAAGAGCCAGACACAGTGAATATGGATGTGCAGTATGCAACAAGGGATAAGTCTGAATATTTGATATATTCTTCATATCAACATTTAGGGAAAAATACAAATCAAACTGAAAGAAAATGTGAGGAATTAAATAAGGGCAACAGCAGCATATTAAAGAACTAGTATATAGTGGAGAAAGAAAATAAGTGGGTATTAGGAACAGTTTTACTCCACAGGAAAAAAAAAATCAGATAAAATAAAATGAATTTTTCAAAAGAACAACTAAATATGACTCAATGAATAAAGATTACAAACTTTGTCTGGTTCACAGTAATTGTTAAAAATCACTCACACCCCATAAAACCTATACTACTTTATATCTTTTTCATTGCAACATTTGAAACATTTAATGAATAAATAACATCAAAATTACATAAACTCTTAATAGGAATAAAGGAAATGTTACCATGCCTTTTATTATTTCAGAGTAGCCTGCTACTGCTGCCGCTAAGTCGCTTCAGTCATGTCCAACTCTGTGCGAACCCATAGATGGTAGCCCACCAGGCTCCCCTGTCCCTGGGATTCTCCAGGCAAGAATACTAGAGTGGGTTGCCATTTCCTTCTCCAATGCATGAAAGTGAAAATTCAAAGTGAAGTCGCTCAGTCATGTCTGATTCTTAGTGACCCCATGGACTGCAGCCTACCAGGCTTCTCCATCCATGGGATTTTCCAGGCAAGAGGACTGGAGTGGGGTGCCATGAGCCTTCTCCCAGAGTAGCCTACATTAATACAAACCACTAACAAAGACAGCACCAGAAAATTATCTCCTGAATATAGATGCAAAAAAAAATATATATATATATATGACAAATCCAAAAATACATAAAAAGATAAATCAAAAGTAAGTTGTTTTCATACCAAGAATGTTTATTAGAAGAATATTCAAAACTCAACCAATGTAACATGATAGAAGTAGAAAAATCATGATAAAAGTCAGCATCTTACCTGGATTTGTTATAGTAAAAATGCTGAGAGTCAAAGACAATGACATTTTGAAATCAGCAAAGTTACTCATAACATACAAAAAACCCAGTGCAATTAAAGACTGACTGTTCAACAAAACAATTGAGTTTAGAGGGCAATGCAAAGACAGAGATATGGGCTTAAAACATTAATCAACCAAGAATCTTATAAACAGCTAAACTTTCTTTCAATAATTGGAAGCAACAAGATTCCAATTTCAACCCTGGCTTGGAAGTTCTCAATCCCATTCTCACAAGAACAATTCTGAACAAATTGAGAAAATATATTTTTCTTGAATCCATCAGAGAAAAGAGCACAGACCAAACGGACAGTAAAATCCAGAGAGACAGGCAACCACAAAATAGTGCAGATAAAGCTTAACTGGAGCAGAAGCTGCTAGAATCATAAACTACTCAGAATAGAGAAACACTAATTTTGACAAATTGCTGGAGTTTGTGTACTAAATAGTGTGACTCTCATGAGATTTGCAGTTTGGGGTGAACCCAGTTTTTTTCATGGGTTTCTCCTATAAGAACATCACAAGGTTATAAATTTAAACAAATCAAGACACAAGAAAAAATGCACCTCATATCTCTAGCAGGAAGAGAGGAAGATAACCATTGTGAAATATGTTGGGAGTGTTCTCCATAACAAGGGCCTACTTTCCAGAAACCAAACTTCCAGAGCCTTAGTTCCCTGGTAGAAGGGTATTTCTCTTATTCCAGCTTGTCCTGGCCTTCCTTTCTCACCTATAGAAGAAGAGACGATAAAGAAATACTGTAAAGGTTGTAGTTCAGAGGCACAGACTCACTAAAATGCTGAAAGTTAATCATAGTATCACAGAAGGTTGTTTCCTCTCCTGCTACTTACCACTGTACCACCAGGGCTCCACCAAGGAGGAGAGTTGAAAGAGTTGCACGGTTCGGTCTTTATTGAAGAGGCTGTCTTGGGGAAAACAAGGTACACCTGAGAAGGCAAGAAAGCACACCTGAAAATGTGAAGCCTTTTGCATTTAAAGTTACAGGACACATTAAAAATATCCCAATGTCACCATATTAACATAAAGTCTCATACAAAAGGTTTATTTACATCAATTTCTATCACCCAGTGTTGTGAATTAAGTTGTATCTCCCAAATAGATGTTGAATTCCTAACCCGTGGTAACTGTGAATATGGCCTTATTTGAGGTGTAATCAAGTCAGTATGGGGAGAAGGCAATGGCAACTCACTCCAGTACTCTTGCCTGGAAAATCCCATGGGAGGAGCTTGGTAGGCTGCAGTCCATGGGGTCGCTAAGAGTCGGACATGACTGAGCGGCTTCACTTTCACTTTTCACTTTCATGCATTGGAGAAGGAAATGGCAACCCACTCCAGGGTTCCTGCCTGGAGAAACCCAGAGATGGGGGAGCCTGGTGGGCTGCCGTCTGTGGGGTCGCACAGAGTCGGACATGATTGAAGCGATTTAGCAGCAGCAGCAGCAAGTCAATATGACATCATATTGGATCATGGTGATCCCTAATCCAAAGACTAGTGTCTTCATAAGAACAGAGAAATATTGTTTCATACAAAAATAATATTGTGTGAGAACGAAGGCAGATGTTGGAGAGAGACATCTGCACACCAAGGAATATCAATGGTTTCTGGCAAATTCTGCTGCTGCTGCTGCTAAGCCGCTTCAGTCGTGTCCGACTCTACGCAACCCCATGGATGGCAGCCTACCAGGCTCCCCTGTCCCTGGGATTCTCCAGCCAAGAACACTGGAGTAGGTTGCCATTTCCTTCTCCACTGGCAACCTCAAGAAGCTAGAAAAAGGCAAAGAAAGATAGTCCCCTAGAGCCTTCAGAGAAAATGACCATTTCAACAGTCTTATTTTGGACTTCTAGATTTCAAAACTATGAAAGAACAAATAAATTGTTTTTTTCTCTTGTTTAAAGCCACTCAGATTATGGTGCATTATGGAATACCTAGTATACTAATACAGACTTTTTAATGACAGTGAAGTCCTAGTGAAATAAATACTTGAAAACTTTGAAGTTGATTTGGAATTGGGTAATCAGCAGAATCTGAAGCTGTCTTAAGGTTCATCATAGAAACAGTCTGAAGTTTATAGAAAGGAAAAAAAAAAAAAACAAAACACTAGCATAGTGATAATAGTGAAAAAAAGAACAAACAAGACTGAGACTACCCAAAATAAAAATTTACTACAAAGCAACAATAATAAGGAAAGTGTGGTATTGGCAAAAAAAATGGACATCTAGATTAAAGGAGAAAAGAGAGCCCAGAAATAGGTCTATACAAATATATTCTACTAATTTTTGTGACTAAGGCACAAAGACAATAGGAAAAAAAAATAGCCTATTCATAAAATGGTGCTGGAACAATTGGACATCAAAATGAAAGAAAAAGTTAACCTTGACAAGTAATTTATAGATCTCACAAAATTACCTCAAGATTAATCATAAACTCAAAATGCAAAAACATAAAAATTCTAGAATAAAACATAGTAGAAAATCTGGTTCACCTAGGTTTGCAAATAAGCTTTTAGACACGACACCAAAATCATGATCTATAAAAAATAATAATAAAAAAATTAGAATTTAGTAGTTTAAAGTCTTCTACTCTGTGAAAATCACTATTAAAAGAAAGAAAATCCATCCTCAGGAAAGACAAATCTTACAAAACCATTATCTGATAAAGAACTTTATCCAAAGCTCTAAACAACTTTTCAATTGCAAGATAAGAAAACAAAACACCCTAATTTAAAAATCGCAGGAGGGTGGTGTGGCAATAATCTGAACAAACACCTTACATCAAAGAAAATATACATATAAGAAGATATCCAAAATAATTTTATTATGGAAGAATTACAAAGTAAGAAAAAGGAGATGCCATGCTACACCTATTATTGATAGAATATTAGCAATAATAAAAATAAATGAAACTGACATTATGAAATGTTGGCAAGGATAGGGAATTGCATGAAAATTCTGTGCTGTGAGAATGCTAAATTTGTAGCCAGTTTAGAACATAGTGTGACAGTTTCTTTTGAAAATAAACAAGTCTTAACCATGCTTCAGCAGTTGTGCTTCTAGATATTTGCACAAGTGGTTTGAAAATTTATTTCCACATAAAACCCTGCACATGTTTCTAGCAGTTTTATTTATAATCAAAGCAACCAAGATGTTGCTTTGTTAATGAATAAACATGTTAATGATTGTTTATTCCTTATGTTAATGAATAAATAAACTGAGGCACATCTGTAAAATGGGACCTTTTCAGTAATAACAGTAAATGGAATATTAAGCCATGGAAGGTGTGGACAAACCTTAACCATCTACTTCTAAGTAAAAGAAGTTAGTTTAAAAAGGCTACCTGCTGTATGATGCCAATTATATGTCTTTAGAAAAGGCAAAACTATCAAGAGAGTAAAAGGTTCACAGATTGCCAGTGGTTTGTGATTTAAACAGGAATGTTTGAGATTTAAACATAGAATTTTGATGGCAGTGAACTTTGTGTAATGGTTAATATATGACATTTTGGATATGTTTAAATACATAAAACTTTACAGCTCAAAGAGCGAAACTTAATGAACCTGGGTTTTCTTAATATATATATATATTTAGGAAGTTTAAAAATACCAAGAAGAAAATGTCACCAACAAAGCCCACTGGCGTCCCCCAGAAAAATAAGATGAAATCTAGGCAATGATATACAGTCTAATCTATTCTTTTGTGCTTAGTCTAGTTTTCCTAGCATATAGGGGTCTGTGTGCCAAGGCCTTATACCTAACATGTAAGATTACAGATACCTGCACAGAACCACTGGGCCCATCTAGTGCTTCTCATTCCAACTTGGTGGGACTTTGTGCAGAAGGACTGCTCAAGACACTGCATTCAAGATGGCAACAGCATACTGTGTGGCGAGGTGCTAAAATGAAGTGAATGTTGCTCAATCATGTCTGACTCTTTGCAACCCCATGGACTGTAGCTGCCAGGCTCCTCTGTCTGCAGAATTCTCCAGGCCAGAATACTGGAGTGGCTTGCCATTTCCTTCTCCAGGGGATCTTCCCAGCCCAGGGATCAAACCCAGGACTCCTGCATTGAAGGCAAATTCTTTATCCTCTCAGCTATCTACACCGGGTATTTTAGACTGAAGCAATAGGACTGAGAGAAATCTGCTCCTCCCTCTGCAGGGGAGAGGAAGAGTCACAAAGGTCAGCAAAAATTTATAAGGGAAAGTTACACAAGCAAGGGGAAGTGATCAGTGTTGTCTGATGCAAACAGTATCTCCCTCAGTTAGCCAGACATCAAGATGAGCTTTCAGCTGTTGCTCAGACTTGGGGGAAGTTAAAATTCAGGAACTTGCAGGCAGGAGAGAAGCCTGACTAATATTTAGTGAAGACACAATGTTTGGTCTTTTGAGGAATGTATTAACAGTTTGCTGCTGGTTTGCTATTCCACTGTAAAGCTCCTCCTGTGTTTACCTGCACTTCCTAGAACTTTCTTGTTGAACATATTGTTTTTCATGTGATATCACTAACTCCTATGTTATTGAAAGGTTGTACTTTTCTGCTTTTTCTATTTCTCTCAAATTCTTACTTATATCTCATATATTTTATTAGATATTACATATTTTCTATTTTTCCATAGAATAAAACAAGGAGTAAAAAACTGAACTATTGTGCATCTTACACATCGATTATGTGTCTCTACTAACCTTCTTCCAGCAGTTGCTAAAAAGTTGCTGCAACTATTTTTATCACTCATTATTCACCTCACCATAATGTGGACTTCCTCCATTGCATTCCCTAAAATATATTTTGCTATGATCAATAGTGATTTCACTACAGTCACTCAGTCATGTCCAACTAATTGCACACTCATCGACTACAGCAAACCAGGCATCCCTGTCCATCACCAATTCTCAGAGCTTGCTCAAAGTCACGTCCACTAACCCAGTGACATCATCCAACCATCTCATCCTCTGTTATCCCACTCTCCTCTTGCCTTAAATCTTTCCCAGCATCAGAGTCTTCTTTAATGAGTCAGCTCTTCATATCAGCAGCCTAAGTACTGGGGCTTCAGCTTCATCATCAGTCCTTCCAATGAATATTCAGGATTGGTTTCTTTAGGATTGACTGGTTTGATCTCCTTGCAGTCGAAGGGACTCTCAAGAGTCTTCTCCAACACCACAGTTCAAAAACATCAATTTTTCAGTGCTCAGCTTTCTTTACAGAGAAGGCGATGGCATCCCACTCCAATGCTCTTGCCTGAAAAATCCCATGGACGGAGGAGCCTGGTAGGCTGCAGTCCATGGGGTCGCTAGGAGTCGGACATGACTGAGCGACTTCACTTTCACTTTTCACTTTCATGCATTGGAGAAGGAAATGGCAACCCACTCGAGTGTTCTTGCCTGGAGAATCCCAGGGATGGGGGAGCCTAGAGGGCTGCCATCTATGGGGTCGCACAGAGTCGGACACGACTGAAGTGACTTAGCAGCAGCAGCAGCAGCAGCTTTCTTTATGGTCCAATTCTCACATCCATACATGGCTATTGCAGAAACCATAGCTTTGACTAGATGGACCTTTGTCAGGACAGTAATGTCACTCCTATTTAATACTCAGGGTTTGTAATAGCTTTTCTTACAAGGAGCAAGCATCTTTTAATTTCATGACTGCATCACCATCTGCGGTGACTTTGGAGCCCAAGAAAATAAAGTCTGTCATTATTTCTATTGTTTCTGCATCTATTTGCCATGAACTGATGGAGCCAGATGCCATGATCTTTATTTTTTGAAATTTAAGTTTTAAGCCAGCTTTTTCACTCTCCTCTTTCATGTTCATCAAGAGGCTCTTTAGTTCCTCTTCACTTTCTGCCATAAGGGTGGTGTCATCTGCATATCACAGGTTATTGATATTTCTGCTGACAATCTATTTCAGCTTGTGCTTCATTCAGTCTGGCATTTTTCATGATGTACTCTGCATAGAAGTTAAATAAGCAGTGTGACAATAGACAGCCTTGGCATACTCCTTTCTCAATTTGGAACCAGCCCGTTGTTCCCTGTCTGGTTCTAACTGTTGTTTCTTGATGTGCATACAGATTTCCCAGAAGGCAGGAAAGGTGGTCTGGTATTCTTACCTCTTCAAGAATTTTCCACAGTTTGTTGTGATCCCCACAGTCAAAGGCTTTGGCATAGTCAATAAAGCAAAAGTAGATGTTTTTTTCTGGAAATCTTGTGCTTTCTCGATGGTCCAACAGATGTTGGCAATTTGATATCTGATTCCTCTGCCTTTTTTAAATCCAGCTTGAACATCTGGAAGTTCTTGGTTCATGTACTGTTGAAGCCTCTCTTGGAGAATTTTGAGCATTACTTTGCTAGCATGTGAGACAAGTGCAAATGTGCAATAGTTTGAACATTATTTGGCATTGCCTTTTTTTGGGATTGGAATGAAAACTAACATTTTCCAGTCCTGTGGCTACTGCTGAGTTTTCCAAATTTGCTGGCATATTGAGTGTAGCACTTTCACGGGATCATCTTTTAGGATTTGAAATAGCTCAACAGGAATTCCATAATATCCTCTAGCTTTGTAGTGTTGCTTCCTAAGGCCCACTGACTTCATGCTGCAGGATGCCTAGCTCAGGTGAATGATCACACCGTTGTGGTTATCTGGGTCATGAACATCTTTTTTGTATAGTTTTCCTGTGTATTCTTCCCACCTGTTCTTAATATCTTCTGCTTCTGTCAGGTCCATATCATTTCTGTCCTTTATTGTGCTATCTTTGCATGAAATGTTCCCTTGGTATCTCTAATTTTCTTGACGAGATCTCTAGTTTTTACCATTCTATTGCTTTCCTCTATTTCTTTGCATCTATCACTTAGTAAGGACTTATATGGTTCTAAATCCTATAGTAGTTTATATTGCTGACCATTCTCTTCTTAAATCCCTCACCTGTCTTGGTTTCTTTGATTTCAGTTTTTTTTTTTTTTTTAATGTCACTGGCCTCATCTTCTTGATCTTTATTTTTTCCCCTCTATTCTCTTTGGGTTCTGTCAAATCGTGTTTGTATAACATGAGTCTCCTTATTTCACTTTTTAACACCATAAAAATATTCCTGTCAGTCAATTGTCACATTTATCAGATTTGTCTCACATTAATACTTCTACCTATGTACTTATATCCCTTTATGACAACTTTCTGTGAAGTCTCTATTCACCTTAAAAAGAACAACTTTGAAATAAAACCTAAGAACTCTCCTTCCTGTTTTATACTTTATCAGGATTCCTTATTTTAATACATGACACTCTCTTAAATATTTGAGCTTTACAACCTAGAAATCAAATTCAACATTTTTTAATATTTTTGGTCATTTTATTACTTAGATACACCTTGATTCTATCAGTTTTTATTCTTTACTCTGATAATTTCCAACTACTGTAATTCTTAGTTTGAAATATTGCACAAACCCAATGGGATAATTCATTTTATCCTGGTATATACAGAGCTGACCATAACAAAATCATTTCCTATGTGCCTAGTAGCATCCTCTTGTCAAAATTCAGATCTGATTATATTGCCCTCTGCTTAAAATATCTTAATTATTTTCATTTTTCTCTAAATAAATGTCAAAATGTATCAAAATAGAAAACAAGACTACATGTTCTGACCTTACTTACCTGTCTACTTACATTTAAATATATTTGCATCTTGATTGAGGTACTGCAGATACACTACAGTTACTTTATTACATTGTTTTACTTTTTTTTTTTCCTGGATGCAATATTTATTTATTTATTTATTTTTAATTTATTTATTTTTATTTATTTTATTATTTTTTAAAATTTTAATTTTACTTTATTTTACTTTACAATACCGTATTGGTTTTGCCATACATTGACATGAATCCATCACGGGTGTATACGAGTTCCCAATCCTGAATCCCCCTCCCACCTCCCACTCCATATCCTGTCTCTGGATCATCCCTGTGCACCAGCCCAAGTATCCTGTATCCTGTATCAAACACAGGCTGGTGCTTCGTTTCTTACATGATAGTATACATGTTTCAATGCCATTCTCCCAAATCATCCCGCCCTCTTCCTCTTCCTCAGAGTCCAAAAGTCCATTCTATACATCTGTGTCTCTTTTGCAGACTCACATACAGGGTAATCATTACCATCTTCCTAAATTCCATATATATGTGTCAGTATACTGTATTGGTGTTTTTCTTTCTAGCTTACTTCATTCTGTATAATACGTTCCAGTTTCATCCATCTCATTAAAACTGATTCAAATGAATTCTTTTTAATGGCTGAGTAATACTCCATTGTGTATATGTACCACTGCTTTCTTATCCATTCATCTGCTGATGGACATCTAGGTTGTTTTGCTTTTTAAAGATCCTTTGTTTGCAGAGGGCCTTTGCCCATGCTCTCTTCTTTCAGTTTAGAACATTCCATTCATTCCTCCATTTGCCATATTAATTTTGATTCTACAATTTCAGTTCTATCACTTATTAGATTATCCTTTGCTAATTTCTCTATCAATTTTCTTTACACTGCATTTTCATAACACCAAGGATCTTTCTATCTCGCACTTGATAAATAACTTCATTTTATGTTTGTTTGTGTGATTCATTGATAAATATCAGTCCCTTAGTAGATTCTGTGCTAAGGAAACTATTTTTCCTTTTTCCTTTATTTTATTCTCAGTGTCTCGAACACACCTGATGAATGGAAGGTATCCCTTAAGTATTTGTAAAGTGGATTAATAAATGAACAAATAAATAAAACTAGTTCCATGATTTTAATAAATACATTTTAATATATATACATACATATATATTTGAGAAAAATAATCTTATTTATCAGTTCAGTTCAGTTCAGTCACTCAGTCGTGTCTGACACTTTGCGACCCCATGAATCACAGCACGCCAGGTCTCCCTGTCCATCACCAACTCCTGGAGTTCACTCAGACTCGCATCCATCGAGTCAGTGATGCCATCCAGCCATCTCATCCTCTGTCGTCCCCTTCTTCTCCTGCCCCCAATCCCTCCCAGCATCAGAGTCTTTTCGAATGAGTCAACTCTTCTCATGAGGTGGCCAAAGTACTGGAGTTTCAGCTTTAGCATCATTCCTTCCAAAGAAATCCCAGGGCTGATCTCCTTCAGAATGGACTGGTTGGATCTCTTTGCAGTCCAAGGGACTCTCAAGAGTCTTCTCCAACACCACAGTTCAAAAGCATCAATTCTTCGGCGCTCAGCCTTCTTCACAGTCCAACTCTCACATTCATACATGACTACTGGAAAAATCATAGCCTTGACTAGACAGACCTTAGTCGGCAAAGTAATGTCTCTGCTTTTGAATATGCTATCTAGGTTGCTCATAACTTTTCTTCCAAGGAGTAAGCGTCTTTTAATTTCATGGCTGCAATCACCATCTGCTATTATTTTGGAGCCCAAAAAAATAAAGTCTGACACTGTTTCCACTGTTTCTCCATCTATTTCCCATGGAGTGATGGGACTGGATGCCACAATCTTCATTTTCTGAATGTTGAGCTTTAAGCCAACTTTTTCGCTCTCCTCCTTCACTTTCATCAAGAGGCTTTTTATGCATATATATATGATAAAAATATGATATTTTGTAAAAATCATGGAACTTGTTTTATTTCTTCATTTGTTCACTTAATCCATTTCACAAATACTTACGGGACACCTACCATCCATATATAATAGGAGATACAAGTTTGTTCTCTGAGTCAGAAAGATCCCGTGGAGAAGAAAATGGCAACCCACACTAGTATTCTGGCATGGGAAATTCTATGGACAGAGCAGCCTGATGGGCTACAGTCCATGGAGTTGCAAAGAGTTGGAAATAACTTAGTAGCCACTGAACAACAATAGCTATACACACACACATGTGTGTTTGTTAGGTGCTCAGTCATGTTCGACTCTCTGCAAACCTATGTATGGTAGCCTCCTAGGCTCTTCTGTCCATGGAATTCTCCAGGCAAGAATTTTGGATTGAGTGGTCATTTCCTTCTCTTCTTGGGGATCTTCCTGACACAGAAATCAAACCTGGGTCTCTCGCACTTCAGGCACATTCTTTACCATCTGAATCAATATATATATATGTTTTTATAGCATGTGCTTTTCTGGTATTCTTATACAGTGTAAAGTGGTTTTGTATTCAGTTCAGTTCAGTTCAGTTCAGTGGCTCAGTCATGTCTGACTCTTTGTGACCCCATGAATCACAGCACACCAGGCCTCCCTGTACATCACCAACTCCCAGAGTTCACTCAAACTCGTGTCCATCGAGTTGGTGATGCCATCCAGCCATCTCATCATCTGTCATCCCCTTCTCCTCCTGCCCCCAATCCCTTCCAGCACCAGGGCCTTTTCCAAAGAGTCAACTCTTCACATGAGGTGGCCAAAGTATTGGAGTTTCAGCTTCAACATCAGTCCTTCCAATGAACACCCAGGACTTATCTCCTATAGAATGAACTGGTTGGATCTCCTTGCAGTCCAAGGGACTCTCAAGATCTTCTCCAACACCACAGTTCAAAGCATCAATTCTTCTGCATGCAGGTTTCTTCACAGTGCAACTCTCACATCCATACATGACCACTGGAAAAATTATAGCCTTGACTAGATGGACCTTTGTTGGCAAACTAATATCTCTGCTTTTGAATATGCTATTTGGGTTGGTCATAACTGTCCTTTCAAGGAGTAACCATCTTTTAATTTTATGGCTGCAATCAGCATCTGCAGTTATTTTGGAACCCCAAAAAATAAAATCTGAAACTGTTTCCACTGTTTCCCCATCTATTACCCATGAAGTGATGGGACCAGATGCCATGATCTTCATTTTCTGAATGTTGAACTTTAAGTCAACTTTTTCACTCTTCTCTTTTACTTTCATTAAGAGGCTTTTTAGTTCCTCTTCACTTTCTGCCATAAGAGTGGTTTTGTATTAGGTTGGTGCAAAATCAATTGTGGTTTTGCATTGTTCAACTTTGCTGTTTGATATTTGAATACATTCTAAAATAACTATGGTTATGCACATTTCTTGCTTTACTCACTTCCCATGTAGCTCAGTCGGTAAAGCATCTGCCTGCAATGTGGGACACCTGGATTCAATTCCTGGGTCAGGAAGTTCCCCTGGAAAAGGAAATGGCAACCCATTCCAGTATTCTTGCCTGGGGAGTCCCATGGACAGAGGAACCTGGTAGGCTATGGTTCATGGGGTCACAAGAGTTGGACACAACTTAGTGCCATCTTTATTTCTTGCTTGCTTTATTTTTTTATTTTTATATTTTGCTATATTTTTTTAATGAATGATATTGCTTGCTGTTTATTTTCTGTTTATTTTAAACTTTTGTATTCATTTTAATAAATACAGTTATATTTATTTATTAGTAAATAATTATTAATATAATAATTTTCTTTAGACAAAAGCAAATTCAAATGATTTTCTCTTTCAAGTTCAAAATGGGTAATATAGCGGCAGAGACAACTCATCACATTAACAATGCATTTGGCCAAGAAACTTCTAACAAGCATATAGCGCAGTGGTAGCTCAAGAATTTCTGCGCAGGAGACAAAAGCCTTGAAGATAAGGAGAGTAGTCGCTGGCCACAGGAGGTTGACAACAACAAACTGAGAACCATCTTTGAAGTTAATCTTCTTACAACTATAGGTGAAGTTGCCGAAGAATTCAGCATTGATTATTCTATGGTCATTCAGCATTTGGAGCAAATTGGAAAGGTGAAAAATCTCAATGGGTGGGTGCCTCATGAGCTGACTGAAAATTTAAAAGAAAATGTTGTTTTGAAGTGTCATCTTCTCTTATTCTGTGCAGCAACAACAAACCATTTCTAGATCAGATTATGACAAGCAATGGAATGTAGATTTTATCCAACAACCAGCCATGAGCAGGTAAGTAGTAGGACCAAGAAGAAGCTCCAAAGCGCTTCCCAAAGCCAAACTTACTCCAAGGAAGATAATGGTCATTGTTTGATTGTCTGCTGCCCATCTGATCCACTACAGCTTCCCGAATCCTGGTGAAACCATTACATCTGAGAAGTATGTTCAGCAAATCAATAAGGTACACTGCAAATAGCAATGCTGGCAGCTGACTTTGGTCAACAGAATGGACCCAATTCTTCACAACAATGCTGGACTGATTGTTGCACAACCAATTCTTTAAAAGTTGAATGAACGAGGTCACAAAGTTTTACCTCATCTGCCAAATTCACCTGACCTCTCACCAAATAACTACCACTTCTTCAAGCATCTTGACAACTTTTGCAGAGGAAACATTTCCACAACTAGTAGGAGGCAGAAAATGCTTTCCAAGAATTTGTCAAATCCCAAAGTGTGGATTTTTATGCTATAGGAATAAGCATTTCTAATTGGCAAAATGTGTTGATTTTAATGTTCTTATTTTGATTAATAAAATATGTTTAAGTTTAGTTGTAATGATTTAAAATTCATATTCTAAAACCTCAATTACTTTTACACCAGCCTTAATATTTTGGAAAATAAAATATCTGTCAGAATTTTCTATTTATTCATAACATTTTATCCCATACATTGCATTATCCATGGCAACTCTATAGGAATTTGTTGGGTGTGGTGGTGTTCATAGATCTGAAAGCTCTATACTTGTTTAATAGTTAGATACCCATATGAATTGAATATTCCAGACTTTTCCAGAATAAAACCCCTTGATGGAACCACACAATCATTATTAGTTTAGTATGGAAATTGTTGCTTTTACTTTAACAAATGCCTAATTTTTCACTCAGTTAAAATGCTATCTACATAACATATACACTTTCAATGCTAATATTCAGCATAGGTAAAAAAATAGAAATGTCAAAAGGTAAAGAGAAATTCTGTAATTGACTGTATTTCTATTCGGTTAAAAGACATCTGGGGACATGAGTCAGTAGGACCAGCCTCAAAATAAATTAGTGGATTAACAAGGGATATGATTATCCAGGGAATTGCCTGAGATGATGATAAAATACCTGGGAAAGTTTAATGATGAAATTTCCCCCAAGGAAAACTGCTGAACAGTCATTAAAGTATACTCTTACATCTCCTAGATTTATTTATTTATTTTTTATCATTCCTCCTGGTGATTCAAATGTGAATAATCTCATTTCTAAAAAGGCATGTAACAGTATCTTTAAGCAAAACTATAAAAGTAGTTATGCCTGACAAGACATAGGTGGCATTTTAAGGGTCTTGCAAAGAGCAACCATTTGTGAATTAAATTCATGTTGCATGTCATCTTATATTCTAATATTGGTTAAAACTAACATTTAATGAATGCATATTATGCTCTAGACATTCTCTTAGGAGCTATCTTGTTTAATTTTCCTGATAACACTCTTTTAACTTATTCATACGTTGCAGAAAGGAAACTGAGGCTCAGTGGAATAGAATGTGTGTGTGAGCTTCTTGTGCACCCAAGACAAGGCTGAGCCAAGGTATAATTAACTGACTCCAAACTCTAGGTATGTTTCATTATGCCATATGATCCCTAGAATGAAAGGGCATTTTTTCCACTTAGAAAAAGATAAAATGTTAATATCCACAAGATTGTATCTCTCTTCTACACTGCATAATAACTAATAAAACTGCTTACATTTTAAATTATTCTCTGTCACAGTATTACCACTTAACCTGAGAAGAACACATTCATTTACATTCCAAGGGCAGTTTGCAATTTGAATTAAACATAAGTGTATATAAGAAAGGCATCCCATGATGTTTTCCAGGAAGTTAGCTTCTAAGCACTTATTAGCTAATATGTTTCCTTGGCAGATAAATGGTAAACTAAAATATACTGTGTTTCAGTGGAAAGAAACTGAACTGAGGGCTATTCTGCATCCTAATCTGACACAATAACTTGTGTGACCTAGGAGAAGTCATTATTTCATATTTCTGGGTCATATTTTTTCTATTCAATATGAGGGAATTGATGAGGCAATTTATATAATTTTGAGACAAAATAATTTTTTAGTAAAATGATTATTGTAAGAGTCCTTCTTTCAAAGATGGCAATCTTCCTAGTTTCCACCTTAGTTAATCAACCCACTTGGACTGTCTTCAAACCAGAAAACATTTTTGCTTCATTCCTTTTCCTTATCTCCAATGGAATAAAGAGACATAAGCACAAAGAACATTCTTATCACATGGGCACACTGCAGATTCTTCTTCCATAAAGCCTTCTTATCCCACAGATACCCAGCATTTTTCATAACAGATGTGTGAAGATGGTGGATTTTGTGAGCATTTCAATGATCTGGCACACAGAATGGGAGCACTCAGGACCCTGGGTGCCAGTTGCTCAGGGAGCTACACACAGCTCTGAATAAAGCAGCTACCCAGCAGGGTTGCCCCTTAGTGCCTGTATCTCTACGGCACCTGGAAGAGGCAAAGCTACGTGGGTATCCAGGAAGTACATTGACTGTATAGCTTTTTTGCGCTATAACATTATGTATTTACACTTACCAAAAGTTTTGTTTTGTTTTATACTTTCAAAATTTGGCCTAAATTTGATCACTTCTCTTCCTATCTACAACTGTCCCTCCAATCAAAACCTACCTGATCATGAGCAAAATTTTCTTAACTGCTCCTTTGTATCATTCCTGATCTGACATGATGCATTTTTTTATAAGGCAAACATACTGATTCCAGTTCATCCTTTCTGACCCAGACCATCCATATACTCCATGGTAATGCTAAATCCACCTTTAATCTCAGCTCCTTTGCTCACTCTGAATTAGCCATACTAACTCCTGTGTGTCTCAGAGTAAGTTAAACCAGTTCTCACCTTAGATTTTTGACTCTGCTCATTTTCTTTCACCCCAGGTTTTACGTGGATATTCCTGTCCTTATGCATGTTTCAGCTCTCAGAAAAATCCTTCTCAAATACCTATTTAAAGGGTCCCAACTCTCTGTCCCTCCCTAGTGCTCACCATTTTTTATTAATATTGATAGTCACCATCTTATATTCTTATTTTTTAACATTAATATTGTTTTTCTATTAGGTTGTATCCTCCAAGAGAACACAAGATTCTCTTGTTTAATTGGGAATTCTTAGCAAAATCATTTGAGTATATATTAGATTATATAATAGATAAAAAGAGACAAAGAGTTTGAGGGATGAATGAGTATAGGAGTACAGACCTATCAAAGTAGAGCTGGAGTTTTCTGTGGCACTTGGGACACTGCCTTTTTCTTGCATGTATTTATTGCATGCTTTTCTTAATTTAATGGTTCATACTCATGTGTGATGCATATCTAATGTGAAATTATATGAGCACTTCCCACTATCATAACTTTATATGTCCATATATGGGCTTCCCAGATGGCGCTGGTGGTAAAGAACCCACCTGCCAATGCAGGAGACATAAGAGATAGGGTTTGATCCCTGGGTCAAGAAGATCCCCTGGAGGAAGGCATGGCAACCCATTCTAGTATTTTTGCCTGGGAAATCCAATGGACATAGGAGACAGGTTGGCTACAGTCCATAGGATTGCAAACAGTTGGACATAACTGAAGCAACTTAGCATACATGCATGCACATATCCATATATAGTTAAAAATATTACATTCAGAAGAAAGTAATCTCATCAAGGTCAGTATTAAATAAGATGTGTATAAGAGACAGCTTAATCCATTTCACAAATACTTACGGGACACCTACCATCCATATATAATAGGAGATACAAGTTTGTTCTCTGAGTCAGAAAGATCCCGTGGAGAAGAAAATGGCAACCCACACTAGTATTCTGGCATGGGAAATTCTATGGACAGAGCAGCCTGATGGGCTACAGTCCATGGAGTTGCAAAGAGTTGGAAATAACTTAGTAGCCACTGAACAACAATAGCTATACACACACACATGTGTGTTTGTTAGGTGCTCAGTCATGTTCGACTCTCTGCAAACCTATGTATGGTAGCCTCCTAGGCTCTTCTGTCCATGGAATTCTCCAGGCAAGAATTTTGGATTGAGTGGTCATTTCCTTCTCTTCTTGGGGATCTTCCTGACACAGAAATCAAACCTGGGTCTCTCGCACTTCAGGCACATTCTTTACCATCTGAATCAATATATATATATGTTTTTATAGCATGTGCTTTTCTGGTATTCTTATACAGTGTAAAGTGGTTTTGTATTCAGTTCAGTTCAGTTCAGTTCAGTGGCTCAGTCATGTCTGACTCTTTGTGACCCCATGAATCACAGCACACCAGGCCTCCCTGTACATCACCAACTCCCAGAGTTCACTCAAACTCGTGTCCATCGAGTTGGTGATGCCATCCAGCCATCTCATCATCTGTCATCCCCTTCTCCTCCTGCCCCCAATCCCTTCCAGCACCAGGGCCTTTTCCAAAGAGTCAACTCTTCACATGAGGTGGCCAAAGTATTGGAGTTTCAGCTTCAACATCAGTCCTTCCAATGAACACCCAGGACTTATCTCCTATAGAATGAACTGGTTGGATCTCCTTGCAGTCCAAGGGACTCTCAAGATCTTCTCCAACACCACAGTTCAAAGCATCAATTCTTCTGCATGCAGGTTTCTTCACAGTGCAACTCTCACATCCATACATGACCACTGGAAAAATTATAGCCTTGACTAGATGGACCTTTGTTGGCAAACTAATATCTCTGCTTTTGAATATGCTATTTGGGTTGGTCATAACTGTCCTTTCAAGGAGTAACCATCTTTTAATTTTATGGCTGCAATCAGCATCTGCAGTTATTTTGGAACCCCAAAAAATAAAATCTGAAACTGTTTCCACTGTTTCCCCATCTATTACCCATGAAGTGATGGGACCAGATGCCATGATCTTCATTTTCTGAATGTTGAACTTTAAGTCAACTTTTTCACTCTTCTCTTTTACTTTCATTAAGAGGCTTTTTAGTTCCTCTTCACTTTCTGCCATAAGAGTGGTTTTGTATTAGGTTGGTGCAAAATCAATTGTGGTTTTGCATTGTTCAACTTTGCTGTTTGATATTTGAATACATTCTAAAATAACTATGGTTATGCACATTTCTTGCTTTACTCACTTCCCATGTAGCTCAGTCGGTAAAGCATCTGCCTGCAATGTGGGACACCTGGATTCAATTCCTGGGTCAGGAAGTTCCCCTGGAAAAGGAAATGGCAACCCATTCCAGTATTCTTGCCTGGGGAGTCCCATGGACAGAGGAACCTGGTAGGCTATGGTTCATGGGGTCACAAGAGTTGGACACAACTTAGTGCCATCTTTATTTCTTGCTTGCTTTATTTTTTTATTTTTATATTTTGCTATATTTTTTTAATGAATGATATTGCTTGCTGTTTATTTTCTGTTTATTTTAAACTTTTGTATTCATTTTAATAAATACAGTTATATTTATTTATTAGTAAATAATTATTAATATAATAATTTTCTTTAGACAAAAGCAAATTCAAATGATTTTCTCTTTCAAGTTCAAAATGGGTAATATAGCGGCAGAGACAACTCATCACATTAACAATGCATTTGGCCAAGAAACTTCTAACAAGCATATAGCGCAGTGGTAGCTCAAGAATTTCTGCGCAGGAGACAAAAGCCTTGAAGATAAGGAGAGTAGTCGCTGGCCACAGGAGGTTGACAACAACAAACTGAGAACCATCTTTGAAGTTAATCTTCTTACAACTATAGGTGAAGTTGCCGAAGAATTCAGCATTGATTATTCTATGGTCATTCAGCATTTGGAGCAAATTGGAAAGGTGAAAAATCTCAATGGGTGGGTGCCTCATGAGCTGACTGAAAATTTAAAAGAAAATGTTGTTTTGAAGTGTCATCTTCTCTTATTCTGTGCAGCAACAACAAACCATTTCTAGATCAGATTATGACAAGCAATGGAATGTAGATTTTATCCAACAACCAGCCATGAGCAGGTAAGTAGTAGGACCAAGAAGAAGCTCCAAAGCGCTTCCCAAAGCCAAACTTACTCCAAGGAAGATAATGGTCATTGTTTGATTGTCTGCTGCCCATCTGATCCACTACAGCTTCCCGAATCCTGGTGAAACCATTACATCTGAGAAGTATGTTCAGCAAATCAATAAGGTACACTGCAAATAGCAATGCTGGCAGCTGACTTTGGTCAACAGAATGGACCCAATTCTTCACAACAATGCTGGACTGATTGTTGCACAACCAATTCTTTAAAAGTTGAATGAACGAGGTCACAAAGTTTTACCTCATCTGCCAAATTCACCTGACCTCTCACCAAATAACTACCACTTCTTCAAGCATCTTGACAACTTTTGCAGAGGAAACATTTCCACAACTAGTAGGAGGCAGAAAATGCTTTCCAAGAATTTGTCAAATCCCAAAGTGTGGATTTTTATGCTATAGGAATAAGCATTTCTAATTGGCAAAATGTGTTGATTTTAATGTTCTTATTTTGATTAATAAAATATGTTTAAGTTTAGTTGTAATGATTTAAAATTCATATTCTAAAACCTCAATTACTTTTACACCAGCCTTAATATTTTGGAAAATAAAATATCTGTCAGAATTTTCTATTTATTCATAACATTTTATCCCATACATTGCATTATCCATGGCAACTCTATAGGAATTTGTTGGGTGTGGTGGTGTTCATAGATCTGAAAGCTCTATACTTGTTTAATAGTTAGATACCCATATGAATTGAATATTCCAGACTTTTCCAGAATAAAACCCCTTGATGGAACCACACAATCATTATTAGTTTAGTATGGAAATTGTTGCTTTTACTTTAACAAATGCCTAATTTTTCACTCAGTTAAAATGCTATCTACATAACATATACACTTTCAATGCTAATATTCAGCATAGGTAAAAAAATAGAAATGTCAAAAGGTAAAGAGAAATTCTGTAATTGACTGTATTTCTATTCGGTTAAAAGACATCTGGGGACATGAGTCAGTAGGACCAGCCTCAAAATAAATTAGTGGATTAACAAGGGATATGATTATCCAGGGAATTGCCTGAGATGATGATAAAATACCTGGGAAAGTTTAATGATGAAATTTCCCCCAAGGAAAACTGCTGAACAGTCATTAAAGTATACTCTTACATCTCCTAGATTTATTTATTTATTTTTTATCATTCCTCCTGGTGATTCAAATGTGAATAATCTCATTTCTAAAAAGGCATGTAACAGTATCTTTAAGCAAAACTATAAAAGTAGTTATGCCTGACAAGACATAGGTGGCATTTTAAGGGTCTTGCAAAGAGCAACCATTTGTGAATTAAATTCATGTTGCATGTCATCTTATATTCTAATATTGGTTAAAACTAACATTTAATGAATGCATATTATGCTCTAGACATTCTCTTAGGAGCTATCTTGTTTAATTTTCCTGATAACACTCTTTTAACTTATTCATACGTTGCAGAAAGGAAACTGAGGCTCAGTGGAATAGAATGTGTGTGTGAGCTTCTTGTGCACCCAAGACAAGGCTGAGCCAAGGTATAATTAACTGACTCCAAACTCTAGGTATGTTTCATTATGCCATATGATCCCTAGAATGAAAGGGCATTTTTTCCACTTAGAAAAAGATAAAATGTTAATATCCACAAGATTGTATCTCTCTTCTACACTGCATAATAACTAATAAAACTGCTTACATTTTAAATTATTCTCTGTCACAGTATTACCACTTAACCTGAGAAGAACACATTCATTTACATTCCAAGGGCAGTTTGCAATTTGAATTAAACATAAGTGTATATAAGAAAGGCATCCCATGATGTTTTCCAGGAAGTTAGCTTCTAAGCACTTATTAGCTAATATGTTTCCTTGGCAGATAAATGGTAAACTAAAATATACTGTGTTTCAGTGGAAAGAAACTGAACTGAGGGCTATTCTGCATCCTAATCTGACACAATAACTTGTGTGACCTAGGAGAAGTCATTATTTCATATTTCTGGGTCATATTTTTTCTATTCAATATGAGGGAATTGATGAGGCAATTTATATAATTTTGAGACAAAATAATTTTTTAGTAAAATGATTATTGTAAGAGTCCTTCTTTCAAAGATGGCAATCTTCCTAGTTTCCACCTTAGTTAATCAACCCACTTGGACTGTCTTCAAACCAGAAAACATTTTTGCTTCATTCCTTTTCCTTATCTCCAATGGAATAAAGAGACATAAGCACAAAGAACATTCTTATCACATGGGCACACTGCAGATTCTTCTTCCATAAAGCCTTCTTATCCCACAGATACCCAGCATTTTTCATAACAGATGTGTGAAGATGGTGGATTTTGTGAGCATTTCAATGATCTGGCACACAGAATGGGAGCACTCAGGACCCTGGGTGCCAGTTGCTCAGGGAGCTACACACAGCTCTGAATAAAGCAGCTACCCAGCAGGGTTGCCCCTTAGTGCCTGTATCTCTACGGCACCTGGAAGAGGCAAAGCTACGTGGGTATCCAGGAAGTACATTGACTGTATAGCTTTTTTGCGCTATAACATTATGTATTTACACTTACCAAAAGTTTTGTTTTGTTTTATACTTTCAAAATTTGGCCTAAATTTGATCACTTCTCTTCCTATCTACAACTGTCCCTCCAATCAAAACCTACCTGATCATGAGCAAAATTTTCTTAACTGCTCCTTTGTATCATTCCTGATCTGACATGATGCATTTTTTTATAAGGCAAACATACNAGATACTTAAAAATGAATTTACTTTACTATTAAGCAGAAAGTTTTAGATAAGAAACTGGTTTGCTGTGTTTTATGCAACACAGTAGTTTGCTTGCTGATGCAAGTTGATTTGGGCTTTTTGTAGCCTTATTTCTTGCTAAAAAATAAAATATTGGAACAATAGCAGAATTTTTTTTAGAAATGCTCCCTCAAGAGAATGAGTTCTCATAGAATATTGTTTTGAAAAGATGAATACTATTGCTGGACCATAGGACTCTTTATTGAGATATATTTTTGCTTTGTTGTGCTGTAGTGTAGTACTGTAGTATTATTCTTTTTCTCCAAGCATTATTTGGAATATAAGTTCAAAAACAATTCTAAAACTTAGTTGAAATCAAGACAAAAAGAAGAATAGTAAGGTAACGATAAAGTTCCAAAGACAGAAGCTAAAAGTAGTCAGGGGGGAAATATTTACTAAAATTGCTAAAAGAAAAGAAAATAAATGGATAAAAGAAATGTCACTTTAATGTCAGAATAAAATGAAAGACAGATAGGACCACAGTGTTTAAATATTTTTGACTTATTTTATGATTGTAATAATTGTTAAGTCACAGGCAATTATATAACTATTCATTACAAGAGAAACTTAACCTAATTTCACCTTATTTTAAAAAATATTCTTAGTAATGGTATTATTTTGTGAGCCATGGTTTTAGAAAAGTAGATAGAAGATCCCCAAATTTAAAGTACTGTTAGGATAACCTTTTTAAAAATGATGACAAAATCTATTTAGGAATAGCTTGCTTTCTTGACCAGTATTTACAACTTTCCCACCGCTAGTCAACTTTAACATTCTCATACATACTTCCACATATTATATGCTCATGTTTACCAAGCACATTAGATTTATCAAAATGAACTTTGAGCAGGGGTTAAATTTTGTCTAAGCAATATGTCTTAAATGTTAAACAACATAAAGAACCACTGTTCTTATAATAAGGCAAAGTTAAAAGAAAGATATTTTATTAACTTAAATAACCTTAATTTTGTGAAAACCATGAAGTTTTATTTTAGAAACTAATTTGGCTGTAACTCCAATACTTTGGCCACCTGTTATGAAGAGCTGACTCATTTGAAAGGACCCTGATGCTGGGAAACATTGAGGGCAGGAGGAGAAGGGGAAGACAGAGGGTGAGATGGCTGGATGGCATCACTGACACGACCGACATGGGTTTGGATGGACTCCAGGAGTTGGTGATGGACAGGGAGGCCTGGCGTGCTGCAGTTCATGAGGTTGCAAAGAGTCAGACATAACTGAGTGACTGAACTGAACTTTCCAGAGAGTATTTAATTAATTTGGTTATAGCAGTTTTCTAATATTATATCCCATAAAACTAACACTTTTAAACTGGTATTACAAGGACACCAATGTCATTGAATTTAGAACCACACTGACCCAATATATCTCAACGAGTTACATTTTCTGAATACTCTATTTCCAAACAAAAACATTTTCTGAGGTCCCATTGGACATATACGGTTTTGGGTACATTCCTTACCCACTGCACATGGCTTAAGGAAAAAGAAAAGATTTACAAAACTATATTAAGTCCAACAATTTTACAGTCCAGTTTTAATAATCTTCAAGAAACAGATACTGTCTTACAGAAAGTGGTCAGGAGTCTAGAGCAGGAAATCTATTCACCTTATATGAGGTCCATGTAACATGGCCACCAAACTAGCTGAGAACACCACTGCAAAGAAGGATATTCATGTAAGGAAATTGGACTTCCCTGGTAGCTCAGCTGGTAAAGAATGTGTGGGCAGTGCAGGAGACCCTGGTTTGATTCCTGGGTCAGGAAGATCATACCACATATATGTAAATATTAGGTCAATGATACAGCAATGTATTAAATACAGATCTATCAAGATCAGGGAGAGTTATTCATAGAAGACGGCTTGCTTACATATCTGAACACATTAACAGAGTAAAGGAGAAAAAAAATATGCTTTTTCTAAATTGAATTAAATAAATTCTAACTTAATAAGTCCTAGAGAAGGGCCTGGCAACCCACTCCAGTATTCTTGCCTAGAAAACCTCCTGGACAGAAAAGCCTGGAGAGCTATAGTCTATGCAGTCACAAAAGAGTTGGATATGACTGAAGGAACTTAACAGGCATGTTTGAAATTTTATAAGTACTCATTATCTATTCATAATAAATTTTATTCAACCAACCAACGATAGAGGAGATATTTCTCAATGGGTATATAAGGAAATAAAATTTTTTAAATTGAGAGTATAAACCTAGCCAGCATTCATTTATTATTATTATTCTTTTAACTTGTAAGAGGCACTTAAGCCACTGTCAAAATGTTTTCTGTCTAGAAAGAGAAGATGTGTCTTTTTTATCGTGATAAAATAATCAATGTAAGTTTATGTTTAATAAGTTATCCATCAACAGCAAAGATGTCTTATGAATGATTCACATAAATTTTCCCTAATAAGCACCCTTGCAAACACTATTGACTGTGCCAAATTTGAAATTAAACACAGAAATAATTTTACCCTTGCAGGTGATGGCTGTTTTGTATGGGATCTTTCTGCATATTTCTGGAGCTAATTGCAGAATATCACATGGAAATTTTTTTTTCTTTTTCCCTGGAAAGAAACAACTTAAATGCAATTTAATTACCACAATTATAGAACATATATAAATTTAATTCAAGAAATTCATCTCATTTGCAATCGCCCTTTTACATTCTCCTCTACTTTTGCAACCAAGCACAATAATTAGTCTGACTTTTTTTTTTTTTTTAATATAGTGCAAACAATTTTACTTCCAAGTATTACCATTAAACACTAAAGAGATTTGTGGCCTCTGGTTTCTTTCAAATTTAATCTAGAATGAACCAGGATATTTGGATTTGATCATTATTTGATTGCATATTCCCGTTCCAGTGCTTCCTAAGAACCCATTTGCTTTACAATCTAATGTTTCTGAGTAGAAACATTCTCCCTATCTCTAATCTGGTGTGCTAATGCCCTTCCTTCTCTCACAAAACTAGTAAAAAATTTTGGATGATTTCTGAATTATCAAGAATATATGTTAAACTGTCTTTTAAAAAATGAAGGAGTACTCCTTCATTATTCAACTGAATAATACCAAAAGATCAATTAAGAGTTATCAGCTACATATTTAATTATGTCTTGAGAATTAGATTTATCAATACTAAATTCCTTTAAATTTTTGTTCTTTTTTCCCTCCAAAGAGATCACACAATCCACATATTGGGAGTGCCAGTATTTTTTTTAAAGTTACATGAGCCATAAAATCTCATGATATCCACAGATAGTTAGATATTATATCTTGGGAAACAAATAAATCACCTTGTGAGTTGCTCTACCTTCTTTTTTGGTGCACATGATCTTAGGTAAGTTCATCCAAGAGGGAAAAAGGCTTATTATCATAATGGTGGCTATATGATGGAGGTATGAATATATAAAATTAAAGGAAAACACCTTTCTCCTTATTTGTAGCAAAGATAAGAATTCTGGAAATGTTAGTACTAGTCACATGGAAATTCAATATGTAATAATTAAGAGAATAGGAGAGACAATTAGTAAGGCACTTCCACAAGACATCAACTGCATAAATATCTTGAACAAAATAATATAAAATATGACCTACAGTGTTATTTGATACAAAACTAGCAGTTAGATACAGTGTTTAAGGCTTTCAATAAATGAAACACTTCCAAAAATACTAGCTTTCCTGACAGATGGTTTGTTCAATCTATTTTGGGGAAAATCAAAAAGAAGACAAAGCAAAACCAAAACAAAAGGCTAATAATTAAGAACAAGTGGAAAACAACACCTCTAATTCTCAGAATATAACAGAAATTGCTAATAAAAAGCAAAAATGATGATAAGTTATATGGAAATATGATCATTTCTTTGAAGTTTTGAGAATATGGGAAAAAACATACAGATATATCTGATTGAGAACATTCTTGCTGCCTTTAATAATAAATAATCTTTAAAAGAAGGAGTCTCTCTAGGATTGAGAAAATTCTCATGTGATGATTCTCATAGATGATTTCTAATCAAGCAGTAGAAAATTCTCCTATCAAAATGCCTTCTAAAACTCTATCAAAAGTATAACAAAGTTATGGAAAGTAAATCAAAGTGGAAAATATGAAATCTATAGCTTTCATTTTTACAGAGCAGATTAAAATGTACTGACTCAAATAATCAGTTTTCTATAAAATAAAATAAATGTATTTACAATAGAAAATTAGATGCTGCTGTAGTACATTTATGTTTCTTAATGTTAACCCTAACTGACTCAATGGATGTGAATCTGAGTGAACTCTGAGAGTTGGCGATGGACAGGGAGGCCTGGCGTGCTGCGATTCATGGGGTCGCAAAGAGTCGGACACGACTGAGTGACTGAACTGAAAAAGTAGAATGCATTTTAAGATTATTTAAATGTAAAACTGGATTCATGCATTTCCAGAAGAATACTATCACATATTCAATAAATTTTCTGTCAAATTTGCAATAAGGTATTGAGGATATTGCTATTATTTGCCATGAATGCCTCAGTTCAGTTCAGGTGCTCAGTCGTGTCCTACTCTTTGCGACCCCATGAACCACAGAACACCAGGCCTCCCTGTACACCACCAACTGCTGGAGTCTACCCAAACCCATGTCCACTGAGTCAAGGATGCCATCCAACCATCTCATCTGCTGTCGTCCCCTTCTCCTCCTGCCCTCAATCTTTTCCAGCATCAGGGTCTTTTCAAATGAATCAGCTCTTTGCATCAAGTGGCCAAAGTATCGGAGTTTCAGCTTCAACATCAGTCCTTCCAAATGAACACCCAGGACTGATCTCCTTTAGGATGGACTGGTTGGATCTCCTTGCAGTCCAAGGGACTCTCCAGAGTCTTTTCCAACACTACAGTTCAAAAACATCAATTCTTCTGCACTCAGCTTTCTTTATAGTCCAACTCTCACATCCATACATGACTACTGGGAAAATCATAGCCTTGACTAGATGGACTTTGTTGGCAAGTAATGTCTCTGCTTTTTAATATGCCATCTAGGTTAGTCATAACTTTCCTTCCAAGGAGTAAGCATCTTTTAATTTCATGGCTATAATCACCATCTGCAGTGATTTTGGAGCCCCCCAAAACAAAATCGACCACTGTTTCCACTGTTTCCTCATCTATTTGCCATGAAGTGATGGGACTGGATGCCACAATCTTATTTTTTTCTGAATGTTGAGTTTAAGCCAACTTTTTCACTCTCCTCTTTCACTTTCATCAAGAGGCTCTTTAGTTCTTTTCACTTTCTGGCATAAGAGTGATGTCATCTGCATATCTGAGGTTACTGATATTTCTCCTGACAATCTTGATTCCAGCTTGTGCTTCCTCCACCCCAGCATTTCTCATGATGTACTCTACATATAAGTTAAATAAGCAGGGTGACAATATGCAGCCTTGATGTAACTCCTTTTCCTATTTGGAACCAGTCTTTTGTCCTATGTCCAGTTCTAGTTGTTGCTTCCTGACCTGCATATAGGCTTCTCAATAGGCAGGTCAGCTGGTCTGGTATTCCCATCTCTTTCAGAATTTACCACAGTTTATTAAAAGCCTAGTGAGGTGTAAAAGATACTGGGTCTTTAAAAGCAATTTAACTTTTAGCCAATTTGGCCATACAAAAGTAAATTCTAAATGAAAAGAAAAAAAAAAAAGAGAGAGAGATACTGACTCTAATTAGCAAAGCATCTCTGTATGTTGTTTACTCAAGGAAAACCTTGTAAGAGCCTAGCATTAACTTTTAAAAGCTTGTTTCTGTTGCAAACAAAACACAGAAACTTCAGAATGGCTTATTATCTTAGGAAAGTACTGAAGTGAAGTGAAAGTCACTCAGTCATGCCTGACTCTTTGAGACCCCATAGACTATAGCCTGCTAAGCTCCTCTGTCCATAGAATTCTCCAGGCAAGAATAAAGGATTACGTAGCCTTTTCCTTCTCCAGGGGATCTTCCCAACCCAAGGATCGAACCCAGATCTCCTGCATTGCAGGCAGATTCTTTACCAGCTGAGCCATAAGGGAAGCCCAAACAAACACAGAAGCTTCAGAATGGTTTACTGTCTTAGGAAAGTATTCAGTTCAGTTCAGTCGCTCAGCCATGTCTGACTCTTTGCGACCCCATGAATCGCAGCACGCCAGGCCTCCCTGTCCATCACAAACTTCCAGAGTTCACTCAGACTCACACCCATTGAGTCGGTGATGCCATTCAGCCATCTCATCCTCTGTTGTACCCTTTTCCTTCTGCCCCCAACCCCTCCCAGCATCAGAGTTTTTTCCAATGAGTCAACTCTTCGCATGAAGTGGCCAAAGTACTGGAGTTTCAGCTTTAGCATCATTCCTTCCAAAGAACACCCAGGGCTGATCTCCTTTAGAATGGACTGGTTGGATCTCCTTGCAGTCCAAGGGACTCTCAAGAGTCTTCTCCAACACCACAGTTCAAAAACATCAATTCTTTGGTGCTCAGCTTTCTTCACAGTCCAACGCTCACATCCATACATGACTACTGGAAAAACCATAGCCTTGACTAGACAGACCTTTGTTGGCAAAGTATTACCCTTATCTAGTTTACACCAGGTGGACAAAAGATAATTCACATTTTTGTAAAAAAAAAAAAAAATTGTACCCTATCATATAGCCTGAGACCAGTCATCTCATCTGAATTTGATTCTTCATATGACATTTTTCATAAATCAAATACACCCTAAATAAAAATCTGTGCCTTTGTATTTAAATCTAGATCTTCTCTGCACCACCACTATCTGCCCCGCCCCACCTCACTAGACTTCTGAATGCTTGAAGCCCATCTGTGTGAGTTCACCATTTATCATGTCTTTGGGTCATAATGCCCATTCACATCAGTACTCATGGTATTCAGTGTGGAACATAAATCACTTAGAGTGTTAATCTAAGTCCATCCACTGTAAATGCTGTAGAAACTTTGAACTATAAAAACATTTGTTTTCAATAAAATCTAACTTGCTAGATAAAACACTTTTTCTAATATGAGGCTTGGTATCATCATTTTTAAAAATCCAAAGAAATGCAAAAGAGACTTGATAGAGTTCTCCTATCAAAATGCCTTCTAAAACTTTATCAAAAGTATAGCAGTTATGGAAAGTAAATCAAAGGGGAAATATATCAAGTCGAGAGCTAACATTCAATAAAAACAATTGTTTGTCCAAGGAAACAATTTTGTGATTAAACTTTGGTTCTGATTCTTATTAGGTTATTTTATGTACCATAGTTACAAAAAGCACGCTATTTAAGCACTTGGCATATTATTTTGGCCAATTGAACTCATAGGAAATTCCTGGCAATGCCCAGGTTTTACATGTTGTTATAAATATTTCTTGGGACCTGGTAACCTTGGGTTGTTCACTCTTCTTACAACTAAAAATA
This sequence comes from Cephalophus harveyi, assembly GCA_006410635.1. Lineage (NCBI taxonomy): Eukaryota > Metazoa > Chordata > Mammalia > Artiodactyla > Bovidae > Cephalophus > Cephalophus harveyi. The sequence goes on from SJYT01023034.1 coordinate 323,108, forward strand.
TATAAAGTTTATTTTATATTTAAATTAAAATGTAATTGGTCATAATCATTCAAAATGCAAATTATTTATAGGTGTCTTGCTGTCCGACTCTGTGCAACCCCATAGATGGCAGCCCACCAGGCTTCCCTGTCCCTGGGATTCTCCAGGCAAGAATACTAGAGGAGGTTACCATTTCCTTCTCCAATGCATGAAAGAAAAAAGTGAAAGTGAAGTCGCTCAGTCATGTCTGACTCTTAGCGACCGCATGCAGCCCACCAGGGTCCTCCATCCATGGGATTTTCCAGGCAAGAGTCCTGGAGTGGAGTGTCTGGATAAATGTTGTTAAAAAATAAAAACACAACTATGTTTATTCCAGTACCCTAAGGTAGAGAGGCCCTCTAAACATTTTAAATTAAGATTCCTCACCCTTTTAAATCTCATATTCTTTCATATGTTTAGTGATTCACATCACACTCAGTTCATGAATGAAGAATTAATGCAAAGATGCATGCATGTTTGCTGTGCTCTTTAGTCAGTCAGTTGTGTCCAACTCTTTGTGACCCCATCAACTGTAGTCAGTCAGGCTTCACTGTCCATGTGATTCTCCAGGCAAAAATAGTGGAGTGGGTTGCCACTTTTTTCTCCAGGGGATCTTTCCCACCCAGGGATTGAACCTGTCTCCTATGGCTTCTGCCTTGGCAGGCAGATTCTTTACCACTGAGCCATCTGGGAAGCCTGCATGTTCAATGTCACTTCAAATAATGCTTCTTGAAGAAAATAGCAATCTTATCTATGATGAAGCCAATTAGGGACAGAATTCATCGTGAATATATCTTACATTTAAATTTTATTACAATGTTACTGATCACATATTTTACATTTATGTTATATTTGATGATCTCAGTATATGCTCTGTGATTTTATGAATTTTTAATACAATATATATAAAGAGACATCAAAAACTTTCAGATCAAAGCTCTAACAAATATTACTAGCAGTATAATCTACCTGCCAAAGAAGGACATGCAAGAGACATGGGTTCGATCTCTGGGTCAGGAAAGTATCTGAAGAAGGACACGCCAATATTCTTGCCTGGGAAATTACATGGACAGAGGAGTCTGGTGGGCTATAGTCCATGTAGTTGCAAAGAGTTAAACACGACTGAGCGAGCACACACACACATGCACAGCAGTATAATAGAAGTATTCCTTTATGGAAACAGCACATGAAGATGATATAAAAGTAAGAAGGCACATAGGCACATATGTGAATATCACTTGGTGAACAAATTTGAAATAACTGTGAAATACCCTGCGAGACCTTCAGATCTTATAAAAGCCACACTCTGTGAGCTGTTGGTGTTTACTCAAATGGTAGGGACGTGCAAAGAACTGCCTCTTTATGAGAATGTTAAGTATGATAGTTGGGGCTGTCAGCACCAAGAAGCAAGCAGCAGGCAGACTTGTGGGTAAGGGATATGTGGGTCTCCTTGAGGGCAAACATTAACGGAACTAAGAGAAGCAGTGACATCTACAAACAAGTAGCAAATGGAGATCCCTGAGCCTGGATCTCTGGTTCCCTTCTTTGTCTCTCTGATTCTCTGTCTTTTTCTCCCTTACCCACAATGCTCACTTAGCCAGGTCAACCATTGCATCAGAGAAAGCCCCACTTTGATGGTTCTCCTGGTTGCAATCAAAAGCAGAAGCACATTTTCGGTGGAGAAAAGTGTTCCCATTTGAAGCTCATGGGACAAATACTGAAGGAATGAGTTCATGTGCAGAAATTATCAACTAGAAGAGAGCAAACTATGAATTTAGGTTACCAGAAATGTACAAAGCAACAATAAAACAAATCTAAATCCTTAAAGACTACAGACAAGTATCTACATTAGTCAGGATTTTCCAGAAAAACACAACCAATAAGAGATTTTATACATATATAAAATAAGATATGGCTCACGCAATTATGGATGCCAAGTCCCACAATCTGCCATTTGCAAGCTGAAGGCTGTGTTGTGGCTTGAAGACCTGAAAGCTAGAAAGGAAATGGTTAAAGATTCCGGTGAGTCTGACATCCTGAGAACCAATAGCATTGAAAACAGAAGACAATTGATCAATGTTCCAGTTCACAAAATCAGGTAAAGAGTGCCACTGGAACTTCCTCTTCCTTTCTGTTCTATTTAGGACTACATGAGACTAAATAGAACAGATTTATAGAACATAATGCCCGCTCACATTGGGAAAAGCCATCAGCTTTATGCAGTTCCCCAATTCAAATTCTTACACTTTCTCAAAGCAGGCAGCCACACAGAGAAATTTATTTTGTTAATTTTATGAATAAAATATAATTGCTTTACAATGTTGTCTTAGTTTCTGCTGTACAACAAAATGAACCAGCCGTATGTATACATATATCCCCTGCCTCCCACTGCACTCCTCACATCCCACCCCTTCAGGTCATCACAGAATATTGAGCTGGGCTCCCTGTGCCATAGAGCAAATTCCTGCTAGCTATGTAGTTTACACATGGCAGTCTGTATACATCAATGCTACTCTCTCAATTTGTCCCAACCTCCCCTTTCCCTGGGCTTCCCTCATAGCTCAGTCAGTAAAGAATCTGCCTGCAATGCAGGAGATCTGAGTTCAGTTCCTGGGTCGGGAAGATCCCCTGGAGAAGGAAAGGGCAACCCCCTTCCCCTCTGTGTCCACATGTCTGAAGAAAGTTTTTAACCAGCTATCTGGGCATCATGTGTTTCTGTCAAGTTAACCCAAAAAAATTAATGTATCATACATGCCAGCATACATGTTTACACATAAATTGTCCCCCAAACTCCAAAATACACAGAGTTTGTGTTTGGACATTTGTCATTCAGAAAGCACAAAGAGTCATGTAAAATGTTTTTACCCCTGTACAGGCAGATTCACAGAAAAAAGATGAGAGAATGAGTGAGAGTCAAGTGGAGATGGTGGGGAAAACCTGAGAAGTACCCTATCTTCCTTCCCACTGAATGCTTGAGTGGCTTGGCCACGGCAATGCTGAGATATTTTCCAACATTCTTGCCTTCAGATTAAATTCTGTATAGTTTCAGGCAAGTTAAATCCATATCTCAGCTAGTTAAGTTAGTCCCAATCCACTCACCCTTTCTCTTTGAATGACCAGTGCAAAGATGAGCATGAGATGTAGGTTGTACACTTGAATATGGACAGCTTTCATGAACTGGACCAGCTGCTAGGATGAAAGCCATCACACAAGAAAGGACAGAGTCAGGACAACCACAAAGAAACTGTAGTGGAATATCCTTAAGACTTGATGCAGTTTGATTCATAAATGTCCTTTGTTGTTTAACCCAGTTTGAAGAAGTTTTCATATCTTTGATATAAAGTATTTCTAGTGAACAGACTTGAAATTGGTTCTCTTGTGTACAAATTATATTCTAATAACTAAAACTAATACCTTATTTGTATCAGACTAAAGACTATGTGCTATGTTAATTACTCATCCCTTGAGAATTATATGAATATAGCCGCAAAATATTCTTTCTTTACTTTGAGAATTTATAAAAGGACAATATAAGATTAATTTTAATCAATTATTTTTATATGCTCGAGGCCACAAAATATTCAGAAAGCCATGATAGATACCTCCTATCTTAGTTTATCTAAGGAAGAGTTGTAGTTCAATAGGTCAAGGACCTCATCATAAGCCCTTTAGATATTAGTAACTAGGAAATTCTAGAAAAATGATAGCCATTCTTTAAAAGTGCACACAGATGGAGATTAGGGAAGGCTTTGCTGAATCAGCATAGTGTTATGAACTGACAATCAGCCTGAAGAAGACAGCTCATTAGCAACCTAAACCATAGAGAAAACACCATAGAGAACTAAAG
>SJYT01023040.1:0-53178 GCA_006410635.1 Cephalophus harveyi
TGAAGCTCCAATACTTTGGCCACCTGCTGTGAAGAACTGACTCATTTGAAAAGACCCTGATGCTGGGAAAGATTGAAGGTAGGAAGAGAAGGGGTTGACAGAGGATGAGATAGTTGGATGGCATCACCAACTTGATGGACATGAGTCTGAGCAAGCTCTGGGAGTTGGTGATGGACAGAGAAGCCTGGCGTGCTGCAGTCCACGGGGCTGCAAAGAGTTGGACACGACTGAGTGACTGAACTGAACTGATGGAGTCTTCTACAGTTACTTTCACAGCGTAAATGCTCAATAAGTATTAGTTGAATAATTATATAGGGTTCCTCAAAGCTTGTTAGAAATTGCAACTCCCTTTGACCAAAGGTGTCCCGAATTAGTGTTATGACATCTTTTTCAGGCAAAAGTATTTGGTATTTTTTGTTTGTTTAATAATGAGATTGCATGCGTGTGTGTTCAGTTGTTTAAATTGTGTCAGACTCTTTATGACCCTGTGGACCACAGCCTGACAGGCTCCTCTGTCCATGGGATTCTCCAGGCAAGAATATTGGAGTGGGTTGCCATTTCCTTCTTCAGGGGATGCTCCTGACCCAGGGATTAAACCCGAATCTCATGTCTCCTGCATTGGCAGGTGGGTTCTTTATGACTGGTGCCCCCTGGGAAGCCCTAATAATGTGATTAATAGCCTATATAAGGTAAATGAATAATGTGTTGGTAAATATAGGGGAAAAAAAGCTATAGAAATTTCATTCAGTGTAAGAAAATATTTCTCCTTGCTTTAAACAGCAAAATAAAGGAGAAGCAACCAACACAGTGCCTGGCATAATAGATTCTCAGCAAATAGTAGTCACGATTAATCACATTTTATGTTGCTCCTTCAGTCACGGGACAAAGAATTAATACGTTTTCTACCAGTACAAAAGAAACCATAACTTTCTGGCAGTCATTCAATCATTCTCTATGTTAATAGGGATCAAGTTCTCTGTCACAATGTGTAGAAGAGAGTCTAATTTGGAGAGGCAGGAAGAGCTGCTTTGAGAAACAGTCTCTCTACACAAATAGCAAAGGAAAAGATGCAAACACATCCCCAGATTTTACTCTAATTGTGAGATACCCCAGGGAACTCAGCAAGCTTTTACAGAAACTTTGAGCTGTGTGAGTTCAGAAGACCTTGATGAGAACTATTTTTTATCTAGCTGTGCACCTGGCCTATGTCCAGTGGTAATATATTGGGATATTCTGGAACCCCTGAAAGGACACATTATAAAAGCAGCATGTGCTATGTGACCCTGATTGATTGATATCAAAAATTCTGTCCTAATTATTTGGCCATGCTGTTTCATTTCCCTCTTTCAAAAAAAGAACTCCACTCTTCAGGTTTTTTTCAGGCTGCTTATAAGTCATTTGGCATTATATTCATAGACTTTTATATATTCTCTCTTCACTTGCTTTTTCCAACTGTATTTAAGCAATTTCTTTAAACTGTATGACATGATTCCTTAAGTATGTTGAGGACATCAGCATTTAACTTTTAAGCTTCTTAACTTAAATAAAATTTGCTGGAGTTAAATTCCTCTTCTACCATGTTTAAAAATCAACTGACATTTTCCGAAAGGGTTATGGATATTGGATACAAATTTGACACCTCAAAACTCTTCTTACATATTAGAAAAGACTAGCATGGAAAGTTGTTTATTATATTTTCAGATTTTAGTAACTGATAAGTAAGCAGTTAAATTTCTTTAAAATCAGTTTCTATCAGTCTCCAACAACATAAATCTATGTCTATTTGTTTATAAGATAGCTTGATATCCCATGCAGAAGAGGTAATAGGTTTAATTTTTTGAAATTAAGACAGAGCTTAATAAGTTGGCATAACTTTAAGTCCTTTGCCTAACAACAGTGAAAGTGGTGAATTTTACTTTTTGAAAATGCTCAGCACACAAATATGAAATATAAATTTTATTCCCTGTATTTCTACTTTCTCATGGAGACACTCACTATGTTTTCCGGGTACTGACAACATTTGTTTTCTCGATGATCTGATTCTTATTTGCTGTGATAAAATATTTCTAACTCATAATGTTTTCCTTCTTCCCAAGCTCCCCGAAAACTCAAATTTGAAACATAGGCACATTGATCAGATTGATCCTTGGTTGATTTTATAGTTATTTTATAGTTCTATATTCTTGCAAGTATCTTGTAATAGGTTGATTTTGTTCCATACAATGGAGAAAGAGACACAAATAACTCAAAAAACACAGAGCACACACAGAAATGGAGAGTCTATTTTATCATGGGGAGCAGGCTTCCAGATCACACAAATTAGGGGGGGCATGTAAAATACAGCTCAGAAAATTTCACTGGTCCTTGATCATGTTCCGCACATTACTCAGTATCTTGTTTATTTGAATAACTCCCCAGCTGCACCTGTTTCCTCCTCATTTTTTAAGAGAAAATAAGAAAGTTTCTGATGATGCTTTCTTCATCTTTGTATTACCTAAAGAAATGACTCAGTAGTTAAAACAATTATTGCCCAACACTTCTACAATTCATTGTCTTATTTTATCCCTAAAGTTAGTTCAGTGCCAGCCTCTGTGTCCTCAGTTCTTTCCTTGGTTCCAATTACTTTGTAAATGTCTAATTGTCTCTGTTGTTCAATCGCTAAGTCACCTCTGACTCTTTACGACCCTGTGGACTGTAGCCCGCCAGGCTCCTCTGTCCATAGGATTTCCCAGGCAAGAATACTGGAGTGGGTTGCCATTTCTTTCTTCACTAATTGTTTCTATTACATCCTTAATGTAATATACAGTGGTGTCTCCTTCCTGAATCAAACACTAACTGTGACAATCTTTGTCTCCCGAGAGTTCAAACATAATCTTTACTTTTATGTTTATTTAAAAGCCATAATGGAAATCTATTTTCTTGTCTGCCATGATCAGCACCATCCTATTTTATCCACGTTGTTTGAGTTGAGTGCTACCATGTTATTATACCCTCTGCATCCACGATCACTTTCAATTTGCCCAGAGGTGATCAACTGACTCACGCTGCATTAATCAGAACATTTCCCTGGAATTTCTAAACATGGGTCTGGAGGACAAATTTCAGACCTTCACTGCTCCAGAAACCTTGGGACGTCAGAATCATTTTTTTCCTGTGGTAGAGGAAGCCCCTCTGATAGAATGAATCTGACCTGCTGGGAGAACAGAGACAATAGATTGAAAACTCATTTTCCTTTCAGCCTTGAGAATCAGTGAAATTTTTGCTCTTCTTGAACTTAATGGTATCAATAGTTAATGTTCTGTTTCTGTCCCTTGCAACCAAAAAAGTCTTTAAAAAATATTTCAGACCATGTGAAACTGCTCAGTTGTGATGGCTAGTCTGTAATCAGCCAATATTGATGCTAGGGTGTTAGGGAAAGTTTATAAAGTCATAGAGATTGCCAAAAAATGGCCAATAGAGAAGTAAGAACCATTATTTTCCATAGTAATCAGAAAAAAAGATTCAAACTCCTTAGTGCTTCCTCCATGTAATCTTTGTTGATAAACACTTATGAATAAAGTTGGTAATATTTAGATAGTTAATATATTAAAAAAGGTGAAAGCATTGATCAGTCATGTCCAACTCTTTGTGACCCCATGGGCTTGTAGCCGACCAGGCTCCTCTGCTTATGGGATTCTCCAGGCAAGAATATTGGAGTGGGTTGTCATTCTGGTCTCCAGGGGATCTTCCCAGCCCAGGAAATGAACCTGCGTCTCCTGCACTGCAGGCAGATTCTTTACCTTCTGAAGTAAATTCACATTGTAAGTTACTCTTTCTACTCCAATCACATGACAATGATGAATATGCTATAAAAACCAGAAGCCAAAGTTACATATCTGGAGTCAAAAATCAAGATTGCTATTTTCAGGAACCAGAAATAGAATAAAAATTTGAGGGTTTGGTTCTTGAGGGGTAATGAGATCTAGAGGCCAGGAGCTAGAATGGGACTCCCTGTCTTGTAAAAAGGACTCGAACATCATTGTTCTCGATATCCCCAGGGACGTGGGAAGTTATGAGCTTAGGAAAATAGATGATAAAGTTCAGGTGGCATGGTCAAGTACTCCCTTGGGAACTGGATGCAGTGTCCTGAATACCCCTGGAGCTCGTGAATCCAGCAATGCCATCAATCCTGGTATGAACTGTGATCCTGAGAAGTGCAGGATGGAGAAACCATCAGTGCAGAGTGAAGGGGAACAGGAAGGAGGAGAACAAAAGTATAGACAGAAATCTTCCTGCTCACCACCTGAAAGCCAAAATTCCGACATGCCTTTGAATCATGTGCTAAGGGATGCCACTAAGTATATGAGCCACTGGAATGAAAATTTGATCCATATGACCTCTACTTTCTAGAACCATCTGACAGAGACTTTAATGCATGCTTAAGATGCTTGAGCAGAGAAAAACACAACACACATCAACCGTGAGCCAGAAATCATGAACCCAAGACACAAAGGAACAGGAATCGATATTTCTGTGTTAGAATTTTCAGGAAAAGAGAATGGAGAGGATGGCAAGGAATAAATATCTGAAGAGGTGATGACTGAGAATTTTGGACTTGAAGAGTCTCCACCATATAGAATGCAGGCTCAGGAAAGAGAAATCCACTCATAAGCACACCATGGGAAAACGGCAGATCACCAAAGAGAAAGAGGAAAATCTCAAGAATTACCCAAGAATAAAAATTTACCATGTGTCAGGCCTATGGAAGGCTCAACACACCATATTCTGAAAATACAACACTTCTAAACGAGAATAATTATAAAAAGAAAAGAATACAAGAATAAAGGAAGAGCAACTTAAAAGACAGAAATTACTGTAGATGTATAATTAAAAGACAGAACTTGTAAGTTACTGTGAAGAATAGCTTAAAACAAAAATGCACATTATGATTTCACAAATCAGTCCAATTTTGACTACACAAGTATAATATTGGGGAGTGAGAAGGGCTAAGGAAGGCTTCTGTTCATGGCTTGATGGTTAACTTGCTCACTTTCCATAATTCCAGTGTGGATGGGGATGGTGGAGAACGGAACCACTATCAGGGCAGGAGCAGAGAAGAGGTGAGAATGGACTCTGGTACAAAGATATTTGTTCAGCGCTCAGGTTTCAAGGAATGACAAATAATTTGTTTAGAATATCACCAGGCACATTATTCTCTGGGCACACCAATTAGAAAAAGGTAGAAAATAAGGCACAGTTTATCTGAATTTCATACTTCGGATTGAATTCAAAACTTACCATTTCTTCTGGATCTAAGTCTGTCTTCTTTGATCAGTTTTATGTGTCTATACCCTCCCTTCTCTAGAGGTGGGTCCCCTTGGTGTCATGGGTACTTAACAAGTGTCTCCTTGGTCTGGTGGATACGTTGGCAGGAAGGCCAGTCTTTCAGAGATCTGTGCAAGTCAGAAAAAAAAAGTCCCTTCTGTATGGACCAATCAGAAAAAAGGCACCCTTTTTTAGGTTGATCAGTCAGAAAAAGCATACTCTCTGGTCTGACCAATTAGAAAAAGGCATCACCTTTGGAGGACAAATGAGAAAAAGGCAACCTCTCAGAGTAAACCAATGAGATGTCCTTGGCTGATGCCTTGAGTCCTGGCTTGACAAATGGAACACAGCTTGCCTTTTAGCCCTGACTCATAACCGCCTTGGTTAGCTGCCTTTGAGTTTCCAGTGTTCAAAAATTAAATGACAGTGTTTTGCTCCAAGCAGTGGTCTTTTCCTCTGTGTTGTAAGAAATGAAATGAAAACATGATAGGATTTTCTTTTTTTTATTTTGTTTTTTCTCCCAGATTTGACTTGAGATTTTGCTTCTTGACTTGAGATTTTTGAACATTGTTGGTAATGTTCACACTGTTATAAAGATGTTATGACTATTATCAGAAAAACATATTTAGTAACTTGAAGTTTACTATAACACTATTTCATATGGCTCTGCATTCAATATACTTCCTGCCTTCTATTACCTAAGCATATTTGAAAATCTTACTTAAAAGTGTTGCCTTATTGGAATAATATCAGATTCAATTTACTAATGGAAATTTACACACATCCAAACACTTGGCAATGCCTATTTAAAATGAAAATTAATTTAAAAAATTAAAAACAAACAAATAAGAATATGCTAATGTGTAGCAGAGCTTGAGAAATATCTGCTAAGAGAAAGTGGTTGATATTGAAGTTGCAATATGATTTGTGTATATTTTTATTCTGATTTTATCCTAATTGTAAATTCCTTAAATACTGGCCATGATGTGCTTGACTAATTACTTACGTACTGTTCATTACAATGTTTATTTAAAAAAAAATAACAAAGTAAATGTTAAGTAGTAATTATCTTGAGCCTTTATACATGTGTGTGCATTCTATTATTTATCTCATTCAAACAAATAATAAAGTGAAATGCATTGTTGTCCAGAGACCGGCAATACCTTAAATCAAGTCAGTGTTCAAACACAGTATTTTAAACATTTTTCACACCTTCTTGGGCAGGAATTCAATTATGTGCACTTAAATTTACAATATTGTAAATGTTCATGAGGCTGTTGGTTGACATGAACAAAGAAATGGGACTTTTCCCACCATAATCTTCAGAATCTAAGTTTATGTGGAAATTCAGGACACAAACTATTAGCTAGACATACATTTAATATTATTAGGGTACCATATTAAGTGAGTTAAATAGCCTTAATTTTTAACTTCTGGAAATTTATGATCAAATAGACGTGTGCCATTTATTTTTTGGAACATAAATTCTCTCTGAGTTGGCATTTTTCTTCATTGACTTTGTAACCAGAATGTTACAATATATGACAATTTTTTTTTTTTTTTGGAATTGCATGAATGACACATGTTAATTTAATGACAGGAAATTTTTGTTTGTGGGCAAAATAATTCCATACACATAAGAAAATTCACATTTTCTTATATGAGCATTTAATTTAATTTTTTAAACCACTTTTTTGAGGAAATATGAGAGATAAGCCCAACTGAGTCATTTTCAAATATTCAATTCAGAGTAAAATGTGCTACAGAGTTAACTTGATTTTCTCTAAAAAGTAGCCTGTTGGGTTGAGTGCTCAGCAAACATTTATGGGAGGAAATATGTTTACATGTTTAAAAGTGTGTAATAAAACACATATATATTGGGTTGAAGGTTGCATTATAACACTGGATTTTGGGGTATTATTGTTTACCATCACAAGGTCTAAGGGAATTCTTTATCAATAAGGTACCAAGTTTCTGCAATCTATGAGCTTCCCTGGTGGCTCAGTGGTAAAGAATCTGTCTGCCAATGCAGGAGACTAGGGTTCAATCCCTGGGTCAGGAAGATTCCTCTCCTCTGGAGAAGGGAATGGCAACCCGCTCAAATATTCTTGCTTGGGAAATCCCTTGGACAGAAGAGGCTAGAGGTCTACAGTTCAACATAATTTAGCAACTAAAACTAAGCAAGAATAGCAACAACTGGAATCTAGGCAGAGAGAACAATGTGTCCATCTGAAGTCAATCAGGAAAACTGAAGCCATCTGATGTATTCCACTTACAAAGTGTTTTCATGTGGGAACTGAGAACTTAAAACTAATGGAAAAGCTGAGAATGAGGCACTTTCCTCTTCTCTTCAGGCTCATATTCAATACTGTTAACCTTGTTCTGAAATTATTCTCACTTTATAAAGTGAACTATGGTACAGGGCAAATAATATTCTAAATTTTGAAATATTACAGATCTCTGCCCAAATTGAGAAAGTTGAGTGGATAAATTTCTCCTACCAGTGTAAAATGATATCTTCAAAGTGGTCTGATTCAAAGGTGATAGAGAGTAAGGGCCAGCTTCCAGGTGCAGGAAAGGTAGTTCCCCCTTCTATGAATGCTAAGTCACTTCAGTCATGTCCGACTCTTTGCAATCCCCAGAACACCTCAAATCATGGATGAAAATATCTTTCAACTGAGGCCATACTTTCACAGAATAAGGTGCAACAAAATTCGGGGTCAATGGGAGAAAGTAGAGTGCTGTTTGAAGTAGTTGTATAGTTACCATTGGTTTGATATAGATTTAGTAATGCTATTTAATTCACATTGAATTCAAATCACACTGTTGTTGTTCAGTGGCTAAGTCTTGTCTGAGTCTTTCCGACCCCATGGACTGCAGCACACCAGGCTTCCCTGTCCTTCACTATCTCCTGGAGTTTGCTCAAACTCATGTCCATTGAATCAGTGATGCCATCCAACCGCCTCATCCTCTGTCATCCCCTTCTCCTCCTGCCCTCAATCTTTCCCAGCATCAGGGTCTTTTCCAATGAGTTGGCTCTTCCCATCAGGTGGCCAAAGTATTGGAACTCCAGCTTCAGCATCAGTCCTTCCAATGAATATTCAGGACTGATTTCCTTTAGGATGGACTGGTATGAGTCCCTTGCAGTCAAAGGGACTCTCAAGAGTCTTTTCCAAACCATAGTTTGAAAGCATCAATTCTTCAGCACTCAGCCTTCTTTATGGTCCAACTGGTGGCTCAGAGGTTAAAGCGTCTGCCTCCAATGCGGGAGACCCGGGTTCGATCCCTGGGTCGGGAAGATCCCCTGGAGAAGGAAATGGCAATCCACTCCAGTATTCTTGCCTGGAGAATCCCACGGATGGAGAAGCCTAGTAGGTTACAGTCCACGGGGTCGCAAAGAGTCAGATACGACTGAGTGACTTCACCTCACCTCACCTCACCTCACATCCATACATGCCTACTGGAAAAAACCATAGCTTTGACTATATGAATCTTGGTTGGCAAAGTGATGTCTCTGCTTTTTAATATATTAGACAATATATTTGTCATTGGAGAAGGAAATGGCAACCCACTCCAGTATTCTTGCCTGGAAAATCCCATGGATGGAAGAGCCTGTAGGCTACAGTCCATGGGGCCGCAAAGAGTTGGACACGACTGAGTGACTTCACTTCACTTTTGTCATAAATCACATTAAAGAAGGTTTAACATGTGTATCAATGGAAAGAATGAGTTATGAATGTCCAGAGATCTTGATACAATGGGCCATGCTGTGCAGGTTCTCAGATTGTTTAGGGTCAATCCCACTTGTATAAGGTTAATTCCTATCTGCCTCAGAGGATGGGAAGAAGGGCCCTCTGGACTCTTCCTAAGCTGTACAGGACACTCGGGCTTTACTGTCATGCCTATCCCTGGTGGCTCAGGTGGTAAAGAATCTGCCTGCAATGCAGGAGTCCTGGATTTGACCCCTGGGTCAGGAAGCTACCCTTGAGAAGGAAATGGCAGTATCCTTGTATCTTGCATGGAGAATTCAAGGGCAGAGGCTACAGTCTATGGGTTAGCAGAGTCAGACACGGCTGAGCGACTAACACACGCACAACAACATATCTGTATGGTGGATATGAATTTGGGCAAACTCAGGGAGATAGAGAAGGACAGAGGAGCCCGGCGTGCTGCAGTCTATGGAGTCTCAAAGAGTTGGACACGACTTAGTGACTGAACAAAAAATATATATATTGGCTGAGATAAAGTTCCTTTAGGTAAGAAATGAATCCTCATGGCATTTTTCCAAGAGAAGATTGCATTACTGAGGATTCAGAGGGTTTCACCTGCTTTGGCCTGTATCTCTTGGCAAGTTCTTCACTGTTTTATTATTAAAGTTGCCAACATAATAGGAATAAAGAGGAGGATTTTTTTTCCCTGTATTATTTTCTAGTATGGAGGGCATCTTAAGACGTGATAATTAATTCTCCCCCTTCTCTCCACTTCAAAGTTCAGATTCCATATAGAAGTATGGCCAAATGAGTTAGAAAGATGGCTTTAGACATATTAGTTTTGATTGCTGATAAGGTTTGTGTTGGGGAATTAAATTTAACCTGGGGACAAGAGTTGGTTTCTCTAACTGCTTCCCCCAATATCTGAGTATTACAATGACTACTCAAGGCAGAGTTTGAATATGGAAAGTAGACACTTTCCCCCAGAAACCCCACCTTCCCTCTGCAAGCCTGTCATGGTTTGAGTTTCCACAGAGAACGAAGATTCTAGTACAAGTAGTTTCATTAGGAACGAACGTAGCAGATGAGGGGTCACAGCCCCATGGGGAAGGGGAGAAGGCCAATCATCTGCTAAGCCAACTATTCTGGCGGCAGACTGTGTCTTCCTCCCACAGGAAAACTCTGGGAAAGAAGGAAAAGCACATGCTTTATCATTATCCCTCCCAAGGGGTTAGGGAGCTGGGTGTTGAGTCATGGAGAAACTCTCCTAGGGTATGCTAGTTCTGTGATTGCCTAGGCAGAGGGGACTTCTGTGGTTTGGACAAAATTCCTTAGGTTTAGAGATGGAGATGCTGGCAAATGAGAGCCATCTGGAGCACACTGATGTGGAAGGGTGAAAGGAGTCTGCTCCAAGTCCCCTTAAAGAGTTCAGAGAGAGATGGGTTTCCAGGCCCGCTTCTAGAAGAAGGACTAGGGGCTTCCAGGCTGGTCCAGTGCTTCCTGAGCAGAGAAAGTGAAGCAGAGGGGTCTGAAAGCTTTCTGAAGGCCAGCAGATCTAAAGAGAGAGAGAGCAAGAGATGGGGATAGAGAACCCTGGGCTGCTCAAGTCGTTCCATCTTCACTGAGAAGCTGGGAGGGGGCAGAGAGAAGGACTGAAGCTCCTTTTCCAGACTGTTTGGTCCAGGAGGGATGACCAGAGGTATCTGTGCTATGCGTCAGTGAAGGAACCTGGGACAAAGAAGAAAGAGTTACTACAGAGTAGTTAGTTCAGTGATGTGAAGAAGAGAGTTATTCCTTAAAAAGAGATAATAATTGTAAGAGAAAGAATGACTGAGAAATAATTGATAAGAGAAAGAATGAGTGTGCAAATCACAAAATGCATCATCTTTTCCAAAAAAAAGGTATGCAAAGTAAATATAGACACCGAGGGCCTTGGCACACACAGGTCTTCTTTTTCTGACCAACTCTTCTCCCAATCGCTTTGCCCTCTGTCTTTCTTCTCCTGTGCTGTTGTGGTCATAATGTCTAAACTGTCATAGGTGGCATCTGATGGGCAGGGAGCAGGGCAGAGGAGGCAAGGGGAAGCAAGATCTGACAATAAGACGTTTGCACTGGTGGTGAGGGTAAGCAAGAGAGGCTTGTAAAAAACAGCTAAGAGATATATAGGTGCTACAGTGATTGGAAAGAAGCATGGCAGCCTGAACCAATCCATAGGTTATATGTGATGTTGTACTTGTGCTTTTTGTCTTTAAAAAAAATTTACTCCTGGGCTGTGCCATATGGGATGCAGAATCCTAGTTCCCTGACCAGGGATCAAACCTGGGTGCCCCCTGCATTGGAAGTGCAAAGTAGCCACGGAAGTCCCTATCCTTTTAATATAAGTTCAGTTCAGTTCAGTCGCTCAGTCGTGTCCGACTCTTTGTGACCCCGTGCACTTCAGCATGCCAGGCTTCCCTGTCCATCACCAACTCCCAGAGTTTACTCAAAGTCATGCCTATTGAGTTGGTGATGCCATCCAACCATCTCATCCTCTGTTGTCCCCTTCTCCTCCTGCCTTCTATCTTTTCCAGAATCAGGGTCTTTTCAAATGAGTCAGCTCTTCACAGCAGGTGGCCAAAAAAAGTTTCAGCTTCAGCATCAGTCCTTCCAATGAATATTCAGGACTGATTTCCTTTAGGATGGACTGGTTGGATCTCCTTGCAGTCCAAGGGACTCTCAAGAATCTTCTCCAACACCACAGTTCAAAAGCATCAATTCTTGGTGCTCAGCTTTAATATAAGTAAATAACCCAAATAGATAGGTGTATTGCTATTCATATCAGGCCAGTCCATAAGATAACAGAGAGGAAAAGCTGCTGGAACAAAGTCACACAAAAATACAGTGGCTCAAAAAGTAAAAGTTTCTCTTTCTGTCACTGATCCGAACAGGGGCAGGAGGGTAATTCTGGAAAAGTGTGGCTGCTCTGTCCAAGGTCCTTCTATATTGTTATTTCATCCCTGGTGTGTGTTCCTGTGTTCTCAAAGATGTTCACACCATTGCTTTCTGCTCACAGGAAAGAAAAGAGAGCCATGGAAGACAAGCAACTTCCTTTGGTGAATGTGACTGGGAAGTTGGATGTGACACTCTTGCTCACATCTCATTGGTCAGAATCTAGTCACATGACCTTGCCTAACGCAACGGAGCTGGGAATTGTATTCTCTATTTGAATACCCATGTGCCCTCCCCAAAGTGTGGTGGGGTTGGAAGCATGAAGTAGAAGAGTAACTGGAACAATTAGAAAAAGATAGTTACAAAGATTTTCGATAACTAATCTCATGAAAGTTTATAGAATCTGTATTAAGATTAAAATATATATTTTATTGTGCTCTGGTCACTACACTTACTTTTAGGTTTGCTTACTATAATATGCTGAATGTGAAATTAATTCTTGAGTGAGCCTGATTATAAGAACTGGGTTTATTTTACTTGAGCCTTGTGATAACACAATCTTTTTTTTTTCTACTTGTATATACTACAGGTTTTCCTGCCAGTTTTACAGTTACCATGAAATTTTCCTTATTTTCTTTAGCTCTAAAGCTTACATTTACTTTCTGATAGCTACTATTTTTGTCATCTAGCATTGATTTGAATATAGCATGGCAAACAGTAAGTAAATATTTTGATGTCTTCCAAAACAAAATTTAAATAAGGGTCTGAACTCAGGTGGGTGTGAGTATCTTTGGATCATCTCTAAGCTGGAGGCAAACCACCCTTGGTTTTCTTTACTGCATAACTGGAAATCTGGTTTAGTTTCATGAATTAGCATGCACCATGGAGTCTTGAAAACAAAGAGGAACTAAAAAGCCTCTTGATTAAAGTGAAAGAGGAGAGCGAAAAAGCTAGCTTAAAACTCAACATTCAAAAAACTAAGTCTTGGCATCTGGTCCTACCATTTCATGGCAAATAGATGGGGAAACAATGGAAACAGTGACAGACTTTATTTTCTTGGGCTCCAAAACCACTGCAGATGGTGACTGTGGCACTGAAATTAAAAGATGCTTGCTTCTTGGAAGAAATGCTATGACCAACCAAGACAGCATATTAAAAAGCAGAGACATTACTTCACTGACAAAGGTCTGCATAGTCAAAGCTATGGTTTTTCTAGTAGTCATGTATGGATGTGAGAGTTGGACCATAAAGAAGACTGAGTGCTGAAGAATTGATGCTTTTGAACTGTGGTGTTGGAGAAGACTCTTGAGAGTCCCTTGGACTGCAAGGAGATCCAATCAGTCCATCCTAAATGAAATCAGTCCCGACTATTCATTGGAAGGATTGATGCTGAAGCTGAAGCTCCAATACTTTGGCCACCTGCTGTGAAGAACTGACTCATTTGAAAAGACCCTGATGCTGGGAAAGATTGAAGGTAGGAAGAGAAGGGGTTGACAGAGGATGAGATAGTTGGATGGCATCACCAACTTGATGGACATGAGTCTGAGCAAGCTCTGGGAGTTGGTGATGGACAGAGAAGCCTGGCGTGCTGCAGTCCACGGGGCTGCAAAGAGTTGGACACGACTGAGTGACTGAACTGAACTGATGGAGTCTTCTACAGTTACTTTCACAGCGTAAATGCTCAATAAGTATTAGTTGAATAATTATATAGGGTTCCTCAAAGCTTGTTAGAAATTGCAACTCCCTTTGACCAAAGGTGTCCCGAATTAGTGTTATGACATCTTTTTCAGGCAAAAGTATTTGGTATTTTTTGTTTGTTTAATAATGAGATTGCATGCGTGTGTGTTCAGTTGTTTAAATTGTGTCAGACTCTTTATGACCCTGTGGACCACAGCCTGACAGGCTCCTCTGTCCATGGGATTCTCCAGGCAAGAATATTGGAGTGGGTTGCCATTTCCTTCTTCAGGGGATGCTCCTGACCCAGGGATTAAACCCGAATCTCATGTCTCCTGCATTGGCAGGTGGGTTCTTTATGACTGGTGCCCCCTGGGAAGCCCTAATAATGTGATTAATAGCCTATATAAGGTAAATGAATAATGTGTTGGTAAATATAGGGGAAAAAAAGCTATAGAAATTTCATTCAGTGTAAGAAAATATTTCTCCTTGCTTTAAACAGCAAATTTCCTCAAATGAGATAAAATAAATAAAAAACGCTGCCCTGAATCTTTTCATTTTTCTGGGAAATTAGGAAAGTGGGTTACATCTTGATAAAAGAAAAAAAATTGCCCGTTTTGCTAGGTTAAATGGTGATGGCAGGTGACAGGTTTGTAGACAAGCATAGATAACAGAATAAGGATGAATTTAATGTTAGTTCAATTAATGAGTGCAGGAAAAAGCAATGAATTAGTGTGTGAATCAAGCAGAGTGCTTTCTGTACCAAAATAAAGTATTTGAAGATCATGGGCTGTCTAGAAAAGGCAGAAATATTCCCATTTACATATGACCCTCCTCAACAAAGTATAGCTTGTCACCCTGATCTTAGTGATTGCTCTTTTAACAGGCAGTATCTGCAAGCACATACTTGTCATATGCCTAGTTTATATTTTTCCAGCAGCTCTTCAAGTAGGATTCAAGTAAGAACTAAAGGAACTTGAGTTTTCCTTAAGGTTTTAGATGCTTTCCAGGCTGTTTTTGGAAAGTGTTAGGTGCAACTAATGTTGGCCGAGGAGTGGTCCTAAACTGCTGTTTCCGCTGAAACCCCTGCCTCCGGTCCATCCCATGTATTTTTGAAGGTTTGCTAATTATCATCAGTTCTCCTTTTCAGAATTCACTTTGGAAGAGAAGGCTCTGTTAGGTGGCTTCGGAGGGCAAGCAGCAAGCCTCATCAGGCCGGGGAGAGGAGGGAGGGGGTCGACTGGTGGGTTGGGGCTGAGTGCTGGTGGTGCGGGGCGGGGGCTACTTCGAGAGGGGAACCGGCGGGGAGACTGCAGTGATACTGCCCTCCCCGGGCGGGTGCAAGCATCTCACTGGTGACGGGTCTGAAAGCACGTGGCTACGTCATGGAAAGCCAGTCTTTTCAATGCAAACTTCAACTCCTCCTCCCCTTAATGCCTGTAACTCACATCCGAGGCTGGGCGAGGAATCCGGAGGGGAGATTTTCCCCATGCTCACCGTTGTTGGAAACTGGCGGAGCGCGAGCCAGGAGCCAGGGGGTCCGTGCCGCTGTCTACCTACTACGACCAGCCTGCCCAGGCACCTCAATTTGCATCTTTTCTTCGTGGTGATTGAGAACTGCAGGTTCTATCCGATCCCACTGAGCACCGGCGATTGATTATTTAAAAAAAAAAAAAAAAAATCGACACAGAGAAGGGAGGCTGTGTCTTCGGCTGTCAGACTCGGAGGTGGTATCGGGGTGTGTGTGTGCTGGTGGTGGTTTTTTCTTTTCCTTTTCCTTTCCTTTTTCTTTTTTTTCCTTTTTCTTTCTTTCTTTCCTTTTTCCTTTTTTTTTTTTTTTTTAATCTTCTCTCCTAGGGACAACACAATGGCAGTCTTCTCTCAGTGAGACGAATCCTGCTCAGCCTCCTGCAGACTCACTCATCCTCATAGCGATCAAGTAAAAAGGCTATGGTTTTCTCTTCGGGGATCTTTTGTGCATTCCTGTTCTCCTTGATTAACTCTGCTCTCACTTGGGATTTCTTTGCTTTTTTGTTTGTCTTCACGCTGAAAAAGGATTTTTTGGCCAACCCTTTGGTAATAATCCAGTGGTGATCAAGGGGGATAAAACCGTTCACCCTGGCCGAAAAAAAACAATCACTGAGAAGTCTCAAAGAAATACACCACGTGAGGGGAAAAAACTGGGAGAAGATCCGGAATATCATCGTTTTTCCTATGGTAAAACCGGTGCCCCTCTTCAGGAGAACTGATTTCAAATTATTATTATGCAACCACAAGGATCTCTTCTTTCTCAGGGTGTCTAAGCTGCTGGATTGCTTTTCGCCCAAATCAATGTGGTTTCTTTGGAACATTTTCAGCAAAGGAACGCATATGCTGCAGTGTCTTTGTGGCAAGAGTCTTAAGAAAAACAAGAACCCAACTGGTAAGCAAAACATGCATCATGTTATGTTTTTCCTCCTCATAACCTGTCTGTTGCTCACTGAGCTAGATTTGCAGTTCTGCTATGCAGGAAGGCAGGGGAGACAGCGAAGGACCAGGGCAGTGTAGTGTATAGAGCTACTGCATGGATAAACAAGGGGCAGCTGGATCCGCGTCTCTGAGCCCCCAAACCCGTGTCAGCATCCCTTGGCTGTGGCACAGTCCATCACTCGGAGGGAGGAGGAAACTTTTTTTTTTTTTAATTAATGTATCTGGTTGCCGATGTTTGGTGAAGTATTGAAGGGTTTATGGCTTAAGGTTTGGCTCGAGGCAGCTGAAGCTTCGTTCGTTGCCAGGAAAAAGAAGCCGAGAGCTCCGCCGACTTGTGCTGCAGGCTTCGGGGAGACCTAGCTCGGCTCTGAGAACCTGCTCGAGACTTTGATTAGCTTGCACAGTATCCGCCACCCCATCACCTTTACCAAAGTAGAAGGGGCTCCCCCTCCCGCGCGGCCCCCGCCTCCCGCCCCCGTCTAGCTCGCCGTGCCGGAGTTTTAACTCCTTCTCCGGTTTTCTGCCTCCGACACCTCCTGTCACTGGGAACACCTGAGCGGGGCTCCTGTCGGGAGGGAACCCCACACCGAGCCGACGAGCCCGGTCTCTCCCTTTAATAAAGCAGTGTCCTCGCCCCGCGTCTGGGTCCCCCGGGTGGGATGCGCCTGGCCCCGGGTCCCTGCTTCAGCCTCGCGGCGATCGTGCGCCCCCTTTCCAAAAGGCTCCAACCGGGACACTTGCAGTGCGTTACATAAGAAATGCAAATGCAGGTGATTCGGGGGAGTCGGGTCCCCGGGGCTCACTTCCCGGGATCTCAGTCTGAGGCGTTTGGGGGCGGCCGCGGAGCTGTGGGCGAGTCGCCCTGGGGAGGCCATGCCGGAGGACTGCGTGGTGGTGGCGGCGGCGCGCGGGCGCGGCGGGTCCGAGAGCGCGAGCGCTGGAGGCGGTGGGGCGCGGGGGGGGAGTGCGGTGTGCGGTGTTTCCCCCAGTTCGGCCCAGGCCGGGGAGGGACCCGGGGGCGGGAGGCCGGTGTTTGTGTCTGAGAGGGCTGGGCTGGGCGGGCGGGGATGGAGGGGTGGATGCGGAGGCTGGGTCCCCTTGTGGCCCCCTGTGCTGCCGGCCCAGAGGGCAGGTGCTCGGCTGCGGGCAGGACGCCTGGCAGTCGCCTTCTGCCGGGACCTTTGGGTGGCAGTTGCGGGAAGCTCTGGGCGGCGGGGCGCTGCAGGGGCGCCCTGCCTCCGACCTGGAGTTCTCAGCTCCCTGCTCTGTTTAGCTTGACCGGCTCTCTCCGTCCCCCTCTCCTCCTTCCCCACCACCCGCTCCATACCCTGTCCTTCCCCCCTCCTCTCTCCTAACTCCTCAGTATTTAGCAACTCTGAGCTGGTACCACCATCCTGAGCATCACCCAAGGAGAAAGCAGTGTGGTCCCCTCCCCAGCCGCATTTCCAACTGGGCGGTGAGCTGTGGGTACCCCGACCAAGCCGGCATCAGGCCCAACACTTGCTGATGGCCTGGTCATACCCAGATCTGCAACACTACCGTCTCCCAAGTTCACGCCAAGACCCTTGAGACAAGGGTTACTCCCTCACACAGTCAAATCAGTGGTCTGTGAAGCCTTGTGTCCAGTGAAAAGATTTATCTCCCTCTGAGAAAGGAATACTGTAAAAGCATTTCTTTGGACTTGGCCGTTTGTTTTAGAGATCTCTCCCTCCATAGTGCTGAGAGTGGGCAGTAATTCAGCAGGGAACAGTAAGTTTCCTTACTGCCTTTTATAAATTTTTATTTTTTATTTTTGGTAAACAGTTTTACTGGAAACACTAATTTTCACCCATACACGATTCAAGATCTTTTTATTACACCTCCCCCATCCCACCCACTTTCATCTTTCTGGAATAAAGTAGTTTTTTTTTTTTTTGCTTCAGAGTTTTGGAAGGTGTCAAACAAATGATGAGTTATTTTTAGAGCAATTTATTTTGCAGCTTATGAATGCTAAAGTACTTGGGTGTGAATTGATGGGTTAACTCAAACTGCGTCTAACAATGCCTCAACTTCTTGAATAGGATAGTTTAAGTCTTAGAATGCCAGGGGTGAGAGTGCCAACCTGGGAGTTGCAGAATTTTATAAATCGTTTTAAAAATGGGACTTTGATGTGTCACACTATTTGTCTCACCTTCTAAAGTTTTGCCTTGCGACACTGAATCAAACCCATGCCTAGCCATCCACTTTCAGGATTGTAGCTGGTAAATTCTCTTCTCCTGCTATTAACACCAGGCCTAAAATGGTTCTGATCCCAAGACAGCAGTGTAACTAAGAAGTTAATTGGGTAATTAAAATAAAACAAAGACTAAAATCTTAACTGTTAAAACCAAAAAGAACAGATTGACTACTACCTATTATATTATCTTACATCTCAAATGAGGACAATTAACTGGTTTCAAACTAAGAAGCTTGGCAGAATACCTCCAAGTACCAGTACGAGGATCATGAATTTGCTGTAAAGACTTGTTATTAGAGGAATCTTTTTCTTTCTAATTTTTCCAAGTTATAAAATAATTTACTGCTTATTCCCAGTGCTTTATCAACAAATACAGAGTTTGCTCTGGGGTTCCTGAGAGAAATGTCAGAGTACTGCTATGTAGCCAGGTTGGTGTGGAAATAAGCAAATAATAGAGTCATAAACTTAAGGGCATTTTATTCACCTACCCAAAAGTCACTGATTAGTGTTTAAATAAGAAGTGATAATTGAATAGGTTTTTACTGGTTGTTTTTTATATAAAACTTAAATGGAAAAGAGCATGAAGAATGCATTTGTACAATATATGCTTTTTAAATTGTAATAGTTTAGAAATCTTCGATAGAAAGTAAATTTACTGTCTTCATAAAGACGTCCAATATCTCACAATACAGCTATTATCAGACACACAGAGTCACACACACGTGGGTGCGCATGCCTCTGCTTAAATGTCCTACTTTCTCCCATTTTCCTAGTAGAGGAATAGCTATATGTTTAGAATAGATGTTACCTGCTTCAACTTTCACTGCATGAGTCATGCAAAGTGACTGTATTTTAGGCAGATCATTAAGTAGGGAATACTGAGTCCAAGGCACTTAGTTGCCTGGAGGAGGGCTTGATCTGTTTGTTTAAACTCATAATGATAGTTTGGACTGACCAACGTGTATCCCAGGCCAGTTTGGGAAATAATCTAGGTCACCAAACTTTGACCGATGGCTGCTCAGGAAATAAATACAGTTGCAAAAAAGAAGTCTGCAATAAAGATAAATAGGAAGGTCATGTCATGGATATCTATTCAGATACATACTGTCCACCAGGCAAAGGAAGCCACAGATGCGCAAATATAGTAAATCCCCTACATACGAACGACTTCCAAGAATTTGTTCGTAAGTCCAATTTGTTCCTAAGTCTGATAAAGTTAGCCTAGGTACTCAAGAACACTATCAGCTATATAGTATTGTACTGTAATAGGTTTATAGTACTTTTCACAAAAAATACATAAAAAACAAACACAAAGTACAGTACAACAGCTGGCATACAGGAGCTGGCATTGTGTGAACGAACAGGTAAGAAGAGTTATTGATAGGAGAAGGGAGAGGAGGCGGGAGATGGTGGAGTTGAAGGATTTTCAGCAATAGGAGACAGAGTGTGCAGTGTGCACATGCGCGGTCAGTTGCTGAGTCGTTTCCAACTCTTTGCGGACCCCAGAGAGGAGACGGAGGGCGAGTAGCGACTGCACAAACACTCCGCAGGTTCTGGTTCCTTGCTGGATTCAATTCTGCCTACCCTCTTAGAAAAATAATCCAGTGATGTCTGGGTACAACCCAGGCTTGAAATAAAGATACTGTACTATTGTACTCTGTACAGTAAAGTACACAAAGTGCAAACAATTGTAGAGGGTGCGTGCACATGACTGTCTCCACCAGACACACGAACAAACGTGACTGGACGTGGGAATGCATCTTAGAAAGTTTGCATCATGAAGGGGACTTATGTATAGCTACTCCCACACACAAATTTCCATGGCTTGATGGATTTTGGAAAGCACAGACTTTAAGAAAAATTTGTAACCAGAGGTAATTTTATCAGGGACCAGTGCTAGCAGCAAGGAGGGTATGAAGCGGGTGCCCTAGATTTAGTTCTGCAAAGCACATTTAGAAAATCAACAAACTCATGGCCTTGAGTTTCCTCTTCAAAACTCACGCTCTCTCTGCTATGTAACTTTGAGATGAAATAAGCAGGGCTTGGTAGAAGTCATTGTAACTTTCTATTTCCTCCTTTTTAAGGGTGTCTTCCAGCTTTGCTTTTGCCATTTACTAAGCTGCTTTAGGTGCCAAAAACATCTGGTGTGCCACTGTTACTCATGTAAATATATGTTAGTCTTTTAAAGCTAATTGCTTTACATCTGGGAAGGTCATGCCTTTGGGAAGTGAGAAAATAGGAAGAGGGAGAAGAAAAAGAGTAAGCATTTTTCACTTCTCCTGCACCTGCCGACTCATCCTAGGTTCCCGTAGAGCTAGGTGAGCCCCTAATGGGCCATAACCTCTGCATTTCTAAACACAGAGCAGATATAATATGGAGACAACAGATTCAGACTGCATGGCTGGAACACCAAACAGATGTCAGGCCCTTCTTCTTCTCATATGCTTGCCTTCAGAGTGGGATTCCTTGGATTTGGTTGCCCAAAAATTTCATTTGGGTTTTTTTTTTTTGGTAGGATCTTATGGAAAAACTTCAAACTTTTTGGCCAACCCAATAACACCAGTTGACCTTGGACTCCATCCAGGAAGCTTTAGTTACTGAAGTAGCAAAATGAGTTTTGCAGGCAGTGGCACTTCATGAACCAACAATTCAATGTTTGTTAGGCTTCCAAGTATTGACTTGTTGGGAGTGTCATGTTTTTGCTTTATGTTTGCTTTAATTTCTATCCAAGTTAACAAGTGTGAAACCAAACGCATGATCATCTGTACCTGGTTTTAACCATGGAGCTCACTTTAGCTGTACCCATGTCCAGCCTGTTCTCACCACAGGCAGCATCCATAACCAAGCACATTCGCTCAAACGATGCATTGCTTTCAGAAGGTGTGAAAGCTGATTCTATATTTCACATTTCCCACGCGGAACCACTCCTTTAAAAATGTTCAAACCCAGTCTTCCATATTTTAGCAACACAAACATTGAGGACTTTTGTGAAGCATTTTTATAAATGTGGTAACAAGGACAATCACTGAAGTTTTTGCTCCTTTGTACATTTTGGCATCATAACTCACTCAATTGACTCATAAGCTTTCTATAAATATGTAGATGTCTCAAAATGGAAGCATTTATTCAAAATAGTTTCTTATGCCTTAAGGGGAAACAGTCGGGATGTTTAAACAGTATATTTGAAGCTCTTCTATTAAGTTTTAAATGAGACATTGCATTGTGTCTATATTCTTAAAACCTTTGAGCCCAACTTAGTACTACCTCCAGGAGGGACAGTGGGTCAGGGAAATACCTACTGACATGTCTAGCTGCCTAATGCCATGGTCTGTACGGTGTTTCTTGGGGTTTTAGACTGTGTACCATGTGCTAGATTTAGTTGTAAGAGTTGAACCTGAGGACAGAAAGCCAGGGAATTGCCTCAAGATTTCTCAGTTCCTTTGTATGCCTCCAGAGAGGCACTAACTTTTTTGCTATTCTGCTTTTGAAGACCAGGTATGTCTTGATGTTTTCCCTGTATATTTCTGTAGTTGGTACAAACTCATTTTTTTTTTTTTTTCTTTTTTTTGCTTTGGCCAGAAGTAAAAGGAAGAATGATGAAGGGTAGAGAAGTTTAACGGAGGAATTCTTAGGGCCTTCCTAAACATGAAAGCAAAAAGGAGGTATACTGCAGACAAGTTTTACAGGGAACCTTAAAGTTTTTATCTAACCTACTAACACCATCTAAGAAAGTCACCTAACAACTGTCAAGCACTACTGCCTTTATCGTTGTTCCCTGACAGAAACTCTGGTTGTGACAGATCACAGGTTTTCAATACATTTTAATTAAATGAGTAGTGAAAAACAGGGTTCCTTGAGAAAGTGAACTGTGGGACTGTAACTGCCAGGATCATACGATTTACTTGGTTAAGATCACTTGATGCTTACTCTTTTCCAACAGTGCCAACCAAGAATTTGGCCTCTAAATGATAAAACAAAGAAGGAAAAAGCTATTAGTGGCTTTCTGACCCTTCATCCCAGGGCATCCTGAAACATGGTTTGCAATATTCCCCGGGGCCCACATTTTCTCATGCCCTTATGCTAACTCTCAAAACTTCAGACCTTCCTTAAGCACGTAAGCCCAGGAGCTAAGTCTTAAACATTCACTGGAAGGACTGATGCTGAAGCTGAAACTCCAATACTTTGGCCACCAGATGTGAAGAACTGACTCATTGGAAAAGTCCCTGATGTTGGGAAAGATTGAGGGCAGGAGAAGGGGACGACAGAGGATGGATGGTTGGATGGCATCACGGACTGAGTGGACATGAGTTTGAGTAGACTCCGGGAGCTGCTGATGGACAGGGAGGCCTGGCGTGCTGCAGTCCATGGGGTCGCAGAGTTGGACACGAACTGAACTGAACTGAACTGGCATACACCGGTTCTGGCCCGCTCAGCCTTTAAATAACAAGTGTTAGGGCACCCTTTGGTTCCCTCTGCAGAAGCCTGCTTCGTTTTCTTTTCTGAGCTTTAATATGCTCCTTAAAAAGCAAAGCATTCGGCAAAACAGTTGAGTGCATCTGAATCCTCATTTCATTTCCGAGCTTCCTCTGAAGACGGCACTCTCCCATGCGGCGCGTTTTTGTTCTTGCGGGGCCAGCCCCTAAACCAGCAGCCTCGAGTTTCACTCGCTGGGAAAGGAGGCGCCCCTACCTGGTTTCCTCTTTCCCGTTTTTTAAGCCGTCATCTGCAAACTCCTGTTTTCCCCACAACCACACTCAGCTACTCGGCTTCCGCCCTCCGGAGCCACCATCAAAGGCACGACGGGGCCGAGCTCCCGCCTCCAGAGCAGCGAGTGGACCCCAAGAGTTCTCCGCCACCGCCAACCCGGCCACCTCAGCGGTTCGGATCCGCCTCCAGGAGACGAGCCCCTCGGGTATCTGGCCGGACCGGGGCTCGGAGTCGGCCTCATGGAACACTGGAGAGAGTGGGGGGCGGGCAGGCGACGCGTGGCCTTTGTCCCCCGCGACCCGCGGCCAGAGCCCTGGGGGCCGGCCAAGCGCGCGCTTCCTCCGAGCGCCCGGGGCCGGCTACGCAATGCGGTGGAAGCGGCCCGTCCGAGCCGCCGTACCGCGCGACGTTTCCGTTGCCACAGAAATGACCTCCGACCCTAGGGCGTCTCTGGGGGGAGGAGGGCCTGGCGGCCGGCGCAGCCGTTGCTATGGAAACCACGTGGCCGGGAGAGGCGGTGCGGGCGGTGCTGGACGTGCGGGCCAGGCCGGCAGCCTTTGACGCCGGCGCGTGTCTTTGCGGGGCACCCCGCGGCCGGCTGCCACGCGCGCGTCCCCGTGCGCCCCCGGAGCCGGAGGACGCCGGAGGAGTGCGGTCCCGGCGCACAGGCGGCCGCCTTCACGCGAGGCGCCCCGGCGTTCAGAGGAAAAGGGGCTGGGCGGCAGGAAGGCGCTAACTTGCTGGCTGAGGCGCCCAAGTTCAGGACTGGGAGAGGCTGAGCCCAGGCCCCACTCGACACGGGCAGACCCACTGATCCCTGATGTTGGGAAAGATTGAGGGCAGGAGAAGGGGACGACAGAGGATGGATGGTTGGATGGCATCACGGACTGAGTGGACATGAGTTTGAGTAGACTCCGGGAGCTGCTGATGGACAGGGAGGCCTGGCGTGCTGCAGTCCATGGGGTCGCAGAGTTGGACACGAACTGAACTGAACTGAACTGGCATACACCGGTTCTGGCCCGCTCAGCCTTTAAATAACAAGTGTTAGGGCACCCTTTGGTTCCCTCTGCAGAAGCCTGCTTCGTTTTCTTTTCTGAGCTTTAATATGCTCCTTAAAAAGCAAAGCATTCGGCAAAACAGTTGAGTGCATCTGAATCCTCATTTCATTTCCGAGCTTCCTCTGAAGACGGCACTCTCCCATGCGGCGCGTTTTTGTTCTTGCGGGGCCAGCCCCTAAACCAGCAGCCTCGAGTTTCACTCGCTGGGAAAGGAGGCGCCCCTACCTGGTTTCCTCTTTCCCGTTTTTTAAGCCGTCATCTGCAAACTCCTGTTTTCCCCACAACCACACTCAGCTACTCGGCTTCCGCCCTCCGGAGCCGCCATCAAAGGCACGACGGGGCCGAGCTCCCGCCTCCAGAGCAGCGAGTGGACCCCAAGAGTTCTCCGCCACCGCCAACCCGGCCACCTCAGCGGTTCGGATCCGCCTCCAGGAGACGAGCCCCTCGGGTATCTGGCCGGACCGGGGCTCGGAGTCGGCCTCATGGAACACTGGAGAGAGTGGGGGGCGGGCAGGCGACGCGTGGCCTTTGTCCCCCGCGACCCGCGGCCAGAGCCCTGGGGGCCGGCCAAGCGCGCGCTTCCTCCGAGCGCCCGGGGCCGGCTACGCAATGCGGTGGAAGCGGCCCGTCCGAGCCGCCGTACCGCGCGACGTTTCCGTTGCCACAGAAATGACCTCCGACCCTAGGGCGTCTCTGGGGGGAGGAGGGCCTGGCGGCCGGCGCAGCCGTTGCTATGGAAACCACGTGGCCGGAAGCGGCGGTGCGGGCGGTACTGGACGCGCGGGCCAGGCCGGCAGCCTTTGACGCCGGCGCGTGTCTTTGCGGGGCACCCCGCGGCCGGCTGCCACGCGCGCGTCCCCGTGCGCCCCCGGAGCCGGAGGACGCCGGAGGAGTGCGGTCCCGGCGCACAGGCGGCCGCCTTCACGCGAGGCGCCCCGGCGTTCAGAGGAAAAGGGGCTGGGCGGCAGGAAGGCGCTAACTTGCTGGCTGAGGCGCCCAAGTTCAGGACTGGGAGAGGCTGAGCCCAGGCCCCACTCGACACGGGCAGACCCACTGGCTCCCTTCGTTCTCCCGTCCTCAGTTTCCTCACCTGCAGTGTATGCTGTTGTTGAGTAGCTCAGTCGAGTCGACTCTTTGCGACCCCATGGACTGCAGCACATCAGGCTTCCCCGTCCTTCCTTCATCTCCCAGACTTTGCTGAAACTCTTGTCCATTGAGTCAGTGATGCCATCCAGCCATCTCGTCCTCTGTCACGCCCCAACCTCCTGCCCCAACCTCCTCCTGCCTCTAATCTTTCCCAGCATCAGGATCTTTTCCTGTGAGTTGGCTCTTCGCATCAGGTGGCTAAAGGATTGGCGCTTCAGGGTCAGTGCTTTCAATGAATATCCAATGAATATTGCCCCTGCAGTCCATGGGCACTGATTAAAACAGTCTCAGGTCAGTTGCAGCTCTCACATGCCAAGCCTCTTGTCATTTTTCCACCCAATCCGGATTCTGAATGAACTTTCCCCTCTTCCTGTCTTTTCTGGTCTGTGTTGAGTGTATTTTAAGTTGTAGTTTAAATTTGAGATCAGAGATGGAAGGCCACCTTCGGGCTCATGATTGACCTTTTAGAGGTGTGGCGGCTCCCTCATAGTGCAGAAGTGACTGTTGGAAGAGCCCGTTTTGCGTTGTAGAGATAGCGCGTCTCCCAGCTTTGATCTTTGGAAGAAGAAAAGCTTTGTACTTCACTGGTGACACCACCAAGAGCTCTTCATGCATCTTACAGAGTTGTGTGGTTGGTGCTCAAACAGATGGCATTCCTTTATATCTATTGTATTCCCCAGATGTCTTTTCCTTCAGTCTCTAAACACTTTTTGGAGAGGACTCGGCCTACGTTGTCTTGTTTTTCCTTCTGTTATTCTGAACTATTGGGAAAAATTGCAAGGATTTTCAAATCTTAAAACACACACACACACAAAACTACACTGTAAATTTAAAAGTTGAAAAAGACTATTTTGAGGGTATGATAAGGCAGGCTCCCTGCTTTATAAAAGAACGCTAGACCCAAATTATGTTTCTGGCAGACGGAGTAGGTTAAGGTTCCCTGCTCAGATGGCTTTACACTTTTCAAAGACATTTGTTGGCCTAGTTTCCAGTCTTTTAACCTTTTTTCTCCCGTCTTATAATATCCTCCTTGAAGTTTACTTTTCAAAGAATTATTTATCAGTTCCTCAAGAAAACTGTTTAGACTATATCTCAAGACACAGGGAAAGAATGTAAGATCCTTCAAGAAGGACTTTTGTTTCCTAAATCCAGGATTTTGTAATACCTATGAGTGTAGGGGAGATGTGGGGATAGCTAAAATGGATAGATGGACTTTGAATTGCTTCATGGGCTACATTTCTATTCCTTTAAGAACTCAGTTTCTGAAACAAGGAATAGTTTTGAATTCCTCAAAGGATTGTGTTACAACTTTTATGACATCAAAGAGCTGATCACCCATCGGACTACGTTATCTTCTGTTTGCTGCTTTGGAGCTGGGGAGAAGCTCTTCAACTAGCATGGAAATAAAAAGATTTCTGTGTACTAGACTTAGAGCTGTCTGTTTCAGAAGATCTTTATTTCCTTCTGGGTTCATAGTTTCACTTAGCTTAGGGGTAGTGGTAGTAGTAGCAGTAGTGTGTGTGTGTGTGTGTGTGTGTGTGTGTGTGCGCGCGTGCACGCGTGTGCATGCCCATGCTCGGTTATGTCGGACTCTGCGACTCCATGGACTGTAGCCCACCTGCCAGGCTCCTCTGTCCATGGAATCTTCCAGGCACAAATACTGGAGTGGGTTGCCGTTTCCTCCTCCAAGTGATCTGGACCCAGGGATCAAACCCACGTCTCCTGAGTCTCCTGCATTGGCAGGCAGATTCTTTACCACTGAGCCCCCTGGGAAGCCTAACTTGGGGGAGGAGTCCTTAACAAAGTCCTTATTAGGCTCTGAATGTCAGATTTCAGTCTGGCCCACTTCTCACTGTAGAGCTATTTTAAATTAAAAAAAGATTTTTTCTAATATCTTGTCAGGTTTCAGTTGAGACAAATGGTAAATATTCCTGGCAGTAATGAAAAACTTGTTGGATTCGAAGAAGTGTCCCCAAAGAATGTGCAAAAGGCCCACCCTCCCAAGATCCAGAGCCACATCCAAAGACAGCCGAAGAAAGGCTCAGCCAATCAGGACATTAACTGCACCTGGAGTGCAACCTACATTTCTGACCGGCCATGTTTTGAGGACCCTCAGTTTGATGGTTCCCAGGCCGAGTTCTCAGAACCTGAAATGAGACAAGAAGTCAGTAGCTGTTGCTGGAAGAGAAAGGATCAATAACCGGTGGGTCTTAGAAAGGAAGAAACTGAGATTTTCTCTTCCTTTCTCAACTGGGCACTGAGATCCAGGAGAACCGAGTCTGGTAAGAATTCTTTGGCAGTCTTACCAGTTTTGTCAGGCTCCAGAGCAAGTGGGGTTTAAAGCAGAGTAAGTCTGATATCTACGAATTTGTCGAGGTTGTTCATTAATTTTAACTTGAGTTTCCCACAGGCTGCTCAAGGGAATAACTAGTAGCGGTTTCCTGGTTTCCTGGAGAATCCCTTGGAGTCCTGTTAGTTCCGAGAGGGGCCCATTTGGGGGCCATCCTTCAAGGGTATGTGTGGGGCACCTGTAAGGTCACTAATTTGTTTTGTTTATGTTTTTGTCGTTTCTTGAGAGTGGAGAGGCAGTTCAGATAGAGGATGGGTAGACGGTGAGGACTGAGGTGGAGGATAGAGGGGAGTAGAGGGTCTTACAGACTTCTGTTTTAGGTCCCTCTTGTGTCCTTAGTTTTTCATTAGCCATTTGCAGTGAATTAATTTGTTAAGCTATTTTGGACTCTTGATAATTTTGGAAATAGTGTGGAAAAATCTTTGCGTGGAGCTGGTTGAAGGTAAGAACTGCCAGAGAGGAAGTGGTGAAGTCGAAAATAAGGCAGATACAGGGGCTGGCGAGGAAGTGGAGTCCATGTATCTCAGTGGCCAGTTTGAATTTGGGAAGGGAAAAGAGGGAGACATCTAGGATGTTCTGACCAAGGTTTGAACGATTTGGACGATTCCTTTTTATTCTGAGCTACTGACCATTTGCCAATAAAACACCCCTGTTACCTTGAAACACAGAGCAAAACTTGCCTCTCTCTAGACTGTTTACATTCAAGAGGCTGCGGGAACTTTTAATAGCAAGGAGGAAACTTTGACAAGTTTCCCCTTCTAGATCATAGTTTGAATAGGCAGTTCTTGGGAGAGTTGCTCTGGGTTAAAGAGTTTATTTTCTTGACACAGAGCAAAACTTGCCTCTCTCTAGACTGTTTACATTCAAGAGGCTGCGGGAACTTTTAATAGCAAGGAGGAAACTTTGACAAGTTTCCCCTTCTAGATCATAGTTTGAATAGGCAGTTCTTGGGAGAGTTGCTCTGGGTTAAAGAGTTTATTTTCTTGACTCCCAAGTTCATAGGGATGAAAAAAAAAAAACCTTACAATAAAGGTAAGTCAAAGGTGTTTTTGTTTTTTCAAAGATGATTTACAGTTCTTTGTTGATAGTAGATGCTTTTGTGCACAATACTTTGTTCCATTTGGGGAGTCAAATAATAGTTAAAAGGCAATTTCCCAGATTATTCAGGTCTGGCAAGAAAAAAGAATTGTGAACTTTATTGAATATTAAATTGTGAACTTTATTGTAGCAGGTTTGTGCACCTACTTCTTGGATAGAAATGAATGTAGTTGTAACTAAAATGTTTTTTTTTTTTTTTTTTTTTTACCTCGTAACATTTTGTTGTCTGCACAATTAGAGTGGATCACTGAAGTGTGTGGTAGCCTCTACTGAAATGCTGCCTCTTTCTTAGATAAAGTGTAGTTTGAGAGGGATTGAAATCTCTGATTTTCCCACTTCCCCGTGTGGAGCATGTAACAGACTTTAAGAAAAGAAGAAATGTGAGTGGATTCTTTACCCACTGGGCCATCAGGGCAGCCCCGAAAATAAGAAGTCTCCAAGGCTGAAACAATTGTAGGGTCTTTGTTTTTTTCTTAAATAGCCACTCATTTGAAAGTCTGAAACTCATCTTCCTTGGTTGTGTTTTGTTGTAATCCAGGTGTTACCATTTGAAAGCAAAGAAAGGGCTTTGTTTGCCCTAGGGAGGCCTGAGTCACTTTCTAAATTAAACACACATTAGTTACCAATGGCTCTGCCTCAACATTTTCCTGGGGTGGGGGTTGGGAGGCGGCTTGAAAACAGTGACCCAGTCTGCTCTTTCCTCCTTTTATTATCCAATGACTTGTTTCCTAGGAACTCACTTTTTTCATCATCTTAATTATTTTTTCTTTTACATTCAAACTTCCCACCCAAATGTCAGTTAAGTGACGCAAAATTCCTCATCCATCAGACATGTAATAATAAATATAAAATATTGGAAATACTTAATAGAATGGCTTCTAAATGTTAGAAATACCTTCATGATATAGCAACACATTCAAAAATAAATTTTAAAACAGAAATTTGCGGGATCATGATTGTTTACTTATTTTACCTTTCCTAATTATATTTCTTAACAAATTTTATTTCCTTTTTATATTTGTTGATGCTGTTTATCAGTTTTTAGTTGGAATTATATTTCCTTTAAAAGTCTTGGGAATAATCTTGAACCACAGCGTGCAGAGGTGTTTCTGGCCCCCTGTGGCGCACGGCCCTTTTCCTGGGAACGCAAACCAGTGGGGAACGTGCTAAAGGTGCGCTAACCGTGCTCTCCCCTGCAGGGCCGAGGCGCCCAGGCAGCTCTGTCCTGGTCGCTTCAGTAAACTGCTTCTCCATCACCAAGGATCCCGCCCGTTCTCCCGGCATCTGTACTCTCATACCTGAGATTTTGTCCTCACATCTTCCCTTTAGTTGTGTCTTTCAAAAGGTTGGTCATCAATTTAACTCTTCAGGCAAGGTTGGGATTAGTATATTATACAACTGGCTTTTCAACTTTTACGTATATTACCGTAAGGGGGAAAAAGGGCAAAAAATGCCAACAGTACAGTTGTCAGACGGTAAATGAGACACATCAGTCTGAACTCGAGATATTTATCCAAAGTTGCACTTGCTTGACTATAATGTTTTTCTTTCTGTGCTTCAAATAACATGTTAGAAAAAACTGTGATGTGTATCTGTGGCTTTAATAGATTATATACTTAAACAATTTGGGAGTATTATTATTGATATAATTATTCCACCTAATATTTCCAATAATGATAGCCTATACTTACTAGATATTTAAAAAACATATTACTCTTCTATTTTAACAGATATATCCTGAATTACTGTGAATCCTGTATTAATGTTTGTGCTCTCTGTAATAATAAAAATAATCTTTATAGGGTGCATTCTCTGTACTAGATATTTTATTTATATTATCTAATTTAGTCCTCAGAACCATAGGTAGGAACTTTTCTTACATTTATCTGATAAAGGATGAAGATCAGGCATGAAGAGTTTAAGGAATTGACCTGATGCTACTCAGCTAGCTGGAGAAGGCAATGGCGCCCCACTCCAGTACTCTTGCCTGGAAAATCCCATGGACGGAGGAGCCTGGTGGGCTGCAGTCCATGGGGTCTCTCAGAGTCCGGCACGCCTGAGAGACTTCACTTTCTCTTTTCACTTTCATGCATTGGAGAAGGAAATGGCAACCCACTCCAGTGTTCTTGCCTGGAGAATCCCAGGGACGGGGGAGCCTGGTGGGCTGCCATCTATGGGGTCGCACAGAGTCAGACACGACTGAAGTGATTTAGCAGCAGCAGCAGCACTCAGCTAGCAGTTGAAATCCAAGCAGTCTTTCTCCAGAGGCATTGTCTTAAATCCCTATATTACAGCTACCGATAAAAGGCAGGTTCAAAGGGTATACAGGAGAATGGCTGGTATTGTCTCCGTGTCTCTTTGAATCATTCTATCCTGACACTAAAGGGGAATGCAACATATTCATTGTTTGGATATTTAGAATTTGTAGTGCCTTTTTTTTTTTTTTAATTGAGCATAATTTTCATACATTAAAATGCACAGCTCTTTACAGTAGAGTTTGATGTCTTTGACTATTTGTGTGTATTTTTGTGCCAACCACCCCACTGAAGATCTAGAGTGTTCTCATCACCCCAGAAACCTCATTCTCAGTTCCCACCCGTGCCTACTGTGAGGTAGCCCCGATCTACTCTCTCTGACTTTACCTTAGCCTAGAGCCTCAGATGGCTTCCCTCAGTGGGTAAAGAACCTGCCTGCCGATGCAGGAGATATAAGAGATACAAGTTTGATCCCTGGGTCAGGAAGATCCCTTGGAGAGGGAAATGGCAACCCACTCCAGTATTCTTGCCTGGAAAATTCTATGGACAGAGGAGCCTGGTGGGCTACAGTCCATGGGGTCCCAAAGACTTGGAAACGATTGAGTGGCATACACACACACACACAGCCTCAGATGATCAAATCCTGGAATCTTCGTGCCCTTGAGCGTGTGCTTTTCACTTGTTCATTTTGAGATTTGCCTGTACCATCGCATGTGGGATGTGTAGACCTTGATGTGGTAACTTCTGTTTTCTTTTGTAAACTAAAAACTCCTAACTGAACACACTCACTTTGAGTTAACATCCGGAAGTTGTCCGAAACTATGAAGGGTTCTCGAGCTGACCCCACATGCAGGCTAACAAGCCGGTCTTCCCCTGTTACAGGGATGCTGGTTGAGGACGGAGGCTCCTGGGTCAGAGATTAAGGACTAGATTACTCAGGACACGGGCTTCTCAGCTGGCTCAGTGGCAAAGGATCTGCCTGCCAATGCAGGAGATGTGAGTTCCATCTCTGAGTCAGGAAGATCCCCTGGAGAAGGAAATGGCAACCCACTCCAGTATCCTTGCCTGGAAAGTCCCACGGACAGAGGAGCCTGGTGGGCTATAGTTCATGGGGTCACAAAGCGTCAGACATGACTGAGCGACTAAACAACAGCAACAGCTTCGGGTCAGCAGCTTCAGGTTCTTGCTTCCCTAGTCCTCATATCTGCCAGGGGTCAGTGCTGAGTGGCCAAGGCGGGCACCTGCACACAGTGGGTTGGTGTCAGAGCTGAGGACCTCTGAGTTTAGGAAATCTGCCTTCTTTTAAGGAACTTCTTGAAAAAATGCCCAGTCTTTGCCCATCAGGGAACCATGGTCTTTATTATCCTGGGTGGAAAACAAATCCGCCCTCTAACCTGGAAGCTGAGGGCCAAAGAATTGATACTTTTGAACTGTGGTGCTGGAGAAGTCTCTTGAGAGTCCCTTGGACTGCAAATAGATCAAGCCAGTCAATCCTAAAGTAAATCAACCCTGAATGTTCATTGGAAGGACTGATGCTGAAGCTGAAGCTCCAATGCTTTGACAACCTGATGTGAAGAGCCAACTCATTGGAAAAGACCCTGATGATGGGAAAGATTGAGGACAGAAGGGGAGGGGGTGACAGAGGATGAGATGATTGGATGGCATCACGGAATCAGTGGACATGAGTTTGAGCAAACTCTGGGAGACATGGAAGCCTGGCATGCTGAGGTCCATGGGGTCACAAAGAGGTGGACACGACTGAGCGACTGAACAGCAACAACCTGGAAGCAGTCTTTAGATTCCAAGGTTGCTCTGCAATGCAAACATCCTCCTGAAGACAGTCTAAGTCAAAAGCTCTTTTGGAGACAGGGCAGAAATCCCCTGAGTAAGTTGTCCTTTAAATCTGTTTCTACACAGCAACC
Organism: Cephalophus harveyi; assembly: GCA_006410635.1. NCBI lineage: Eukaryota > Metazoa > Chordata > Mammalia > Artiodactyla > Bovidae > Cephalophus > Cephalophus harveyi. The sequence continues at coordinate 32,837 of SJYT01023040.1, forward strand.
TTGTTTTTCCTCTCTGGTGTCTTCAGGGCTGTCTTTCCGAAGATGCACTTAGTGTAGAGAAACATCTTATTTGGAAATTATCGAAAAGATGATCCTGAGGTTTTGAGAAGACAGATACTAAACAATCTATCTGGGTAAACCTATCAGCATTTATTTATTTAGTTTTTAAAAGTGACATTTGTTGCTGTAAAAAGTAATTTATACCATTATTTATTTTGTGTCCAAGAGACCTTTAGTTGCCGTGGAGCAGAAATTTTTTAGCATCTTATTGAGCTATAATTTATATACAAAAAACCTTGAATGTTTAATGTGTATGATTTGATGAGTTTGGACATATGAATATACTTTGGTGCTTTCACCACAAAGATGAGATATTTATTACCTATCCATCACCTCCAAAATTTTCCTTGAGTCCCCATCTCCCTTTCAGCATTTATACAATAACTCTATGGGGTAAGTTCCATGTTAGTTACTGGGAGAGATTTAAAACATTCTGTAAAGATTTGGTCTTTGGCTCCAAAGTACTAAAGCTCAACATATAGAGAACACTGGTAATGAGATATGAAAGGCCCACAGGAAGGCTGTAGGAGACCCACGGAAGGATGAGCCGGGAAGAAAGGGAAATCTCGTTGAGAAGTGTGACCTGAGCTGACTTTTAAATGCATGTGTCTTTTGCCAGGAGAGACGAGTATATTCTTGGCAAGGCGAGTATAATGTGAGTGCAAGTCGGAGCTGAGCAAAAGGTTCATGTTTAGGGACTTTGGGTAATGTTAAGGGACTCTTTTTACTTTGGAGGACGAGAAGAATCATAATTCGGAGTCCAGAAGCCTGGCAGAGGAGCTAAAGTGTATGTGGTAACAGTTAGTGAACTAGAGAATGTTTCTGGGATGGGAAGACTGAACAACTTGGTTTGTAGCACTTGAGGTCCATGGGGCAGCATGAACTTCCCAGCACGATGATGTTTCCGGTGAAACATCACCAGACGGAAACTGTCACAGGCTACTGAGCTACAGGGAACTCTTCAGCAGCGTGAGCCACAGCTTCTTGTACAAGAATCCTGATACACTGCTCTGGCTATGCGTTTGAGTAGCCCCTGATGACTGTTGCTTAGTGGAGAGATGCATTAAGGAAACAGTTTGCTAAAAGCACAAGTCTTGGAAATGTATTTTGTTTTCCTTCTCCTTTCTGTTATTAAATTTGAATTGTGTTTGGGGAGGGGGTCAATATCTATTTCTTGGTTATCTTAATGCTTCAGAATGTCACAAAATATATACAATGATATTTTAAGGGTGATCACTTGTTAAAACGAGTACAAATTTAGTTATTAATGACCATTTAAACTTTACAAATACATACCTAGTAATGCCTTGTAAGAAGCAATTTCAATTTCTTTGATTTAGAACTAGCATCCTTCTTAGAGATCCTAGGTTATAAGTTTATAAAAATGGATATTTACAGGGCCACAGCATAATTCATATAAGAAGGGAAAGGGGTTCATTTTAAAAAGGTGGTGATAACAGTTGTAGACACACTGTGGTGGGAGCAAATTGGCAGCAAAAACCTGAATTCTGTCATTTCAGTGGGAAGGGAGTGAGCAAATGATTAAACTTTTGTGTGTTTTTGGTGCCAATTAGGGTAAAGGCAATAGACAACTGCACAATGCAAAAAAAGGCCTGACAGGTGCAGAGTTAGGAAGGCTCTGAATGCTGTTGCATTAACATAGTCTTGAGTAAAAAAATAAACTGCCGTATAAAGATGCCGCAGTCCAGGTCACGTCCTAAGGATTGGCACAGTTATACTTGCACTTCTCACCCAGTGTCTTTGCTGCCCATTACCATGTCTGTGAACGCCTCGAGGGAAGGAAATGAGGGTCATCAACTCTTTTTGTGAATCATAGTCTTGCTGTCTTACTTTTATTACCCAGAGCAGAAGCAGTTACCTCTGTGAATCTTAGTAACAGTTTTTGCTTGACTATGCTTTTCTTTCACTGTTACGTTTTTTTTTTTTTTCAATTAAAAAAAAAAAATTCATTGAGCATCTGCTATGGGCCAGGGTCTGTGTTAGCTGCTGAGGACACAGGTAAGCAAATGTCTATCTCCCGGAACTGACAAGTCTGTGTGTGTGTTAGTCGCTCAGTTGTGTCTGAGTATTTGCAACCCTATGGAATGTAGCCCTCCAGGCTCCTCTGTCCATGGAACTCTCTAGGCAAAATACTGGAGTGGGTTGCCATTTCCTTCTCCAGGGGATCTTCCTCACCCAGGGATCGAACCCAGGTCTCCTGCATTGCAGGCACATTCTTTACCATCTGAGCCACCAGGGAAGGTCCCACTGTTAGAGTTTTAACAGAAGATGGAACTTTGACCCTTTCTTTCTTGTATTCTATAAAATTTATAATTAATAGAAATACTTTTAAATATTATTGTATGTTTTATGAGGAGTTCTTCTTTCTCTCTTCACTTTAGAATTACTAGAAAATTAAGGAAAATGATAAATGTTGGTACTGCTAACAAGTATGGCAATACAGGTGCAGAGTACTTCAAACATTGCCCAAAAGTAATTTCAGGTAATATACATTATATTTATTTCCTGTCATATTATTACATCTTGGCAAAATATCCATATTTTAAGCTGCTGAGTAGTGAAATACTCATTCAGCTAAATTTTGGTTTGGATTTTTCCAACTTGAGGGACAAACGCTAAGCATGTTAAATGTATTTATGGACTTGGAAGTATGTTAGACATTTAGCTTATGACTAAATTCTGGATGCTTGTGTGCCCACCTAATCAATGAACCTAATCTGTTCGTTGAAAGACGAACAGAATCTTTCATCTAAGACAGCCACTGGGCAAGGGTTTGTGTAAACAGCAATTTGAAGGCAGAAATGAGTAGCTTGGAAGTGGGATCAAAGCAAAATTAATGAATAGGTTACTTATTTTGGGTTTTTTAACTTGTGATTTTGAAATTAAAAACCAGAATATTTTATACCCATACCAGTCCATTTCATGGCTTTCAAATAGTTTTTGTTGAGATCACTTTTACTTAAAATTAGATGCCAATTGAAATTAGATTGCCAAAAGAATCTTGAGAAGAACAGCAAAGGTGGAGGCAACATGCTCCCTGATTTCAAGCTATGTTACAAAGCTGTAGCAATTAAAGCAGTATGGTATTGGCATAAATGTGTACATATAGGTCAGTGGAACAGAATACAGAGCCCAGAAATGAACCCACGCCATATGGTCAATTAATTTATATCAAAGGAGCCAAGAATATACAATGGGGAAAGGACAGTCTCTTCAATAAATAGGAAAATTGGACAGGCACATGCAAAAGAATGAAGCTGGACCACTGTATTCTATCATACACTAAAAATTAACTACAAATGGATTAAAGACTAGAATGTGAGACCTGAAACCCTTAAACTCTTAGAAGAAAACATAGTAATCTTCCTGACATAGGTCTCGGTGATGATTTTTTGAATCTGACACCAAAAGCAAAAGCAGTAAAAGCAAAAATAAACAAGTGTGAAGACATCAAACTAAAAAGCTTCTGCTCAGCAATGTCTACTGAATGGAAGAAAATATTTGCAAATCAGATATTCGATAAGGACTAATTCCCAAAGTATATAAAGAACTCATGCAACTCAGTAACATAAAACAAATAATCTGATTAAAAAATGAGCAGAGGATATGAATATACCTATTCTCACATATGAGACGATACTCAAAGTTACTAACTGTCAGAGAAATATAAATCAGAATTGCAATAAGGTTATCACCTCACACCTTTTATAATGTCTGTTATCAAAAAGCTAAAAAATAACAAGCAGTAGGGACGATGTAGAGAAAAGGGAAACCTTGAGCCCTGTTGGTGGGAATGTAAATTGGTGCAGCCACTCTGGAAATCAGTGGCGGTTCCTCAAAAAATCTAAATAGAACTACCATCTGACCCAGCACTTCCATTTCTGGGTATCTATCTGAAGAAAATGCTAACTAGAGAAGACACTGCGCCCTCATAATTATTGCAGCACCCGCCAAGATATGGAGCAGCCTAAATACCCATCAGTAGTTGGAGGGATAAGGAAGATGTGGTATGTGCACATATACATAGGGAGTGGGAGAAATGAGTGAATTTCTTTTTTTATTACTTAGTAAAGTTAAAACAATTCTCTTTGGCACTACCAAGTGCTCAAGCTACTATAGTCAAAGAATCCACAGACCTTCAACTCCTAGCTCAGCTGTCTCCATTTCACATCTGGTTTCTTGATGTATGACCCACTACCATCCAGGACCACCTGCCTTTCTTTTTCATTCATGCCAACATCCACCTGCTGTTCTCTTCCCCTGAAACTTCAGTCATTTTCCAGTTACTTGAACCGAAAGACATCCTACACACACAGGGTCCATGTGTGTACATTAAATTAGAATGAGGACATCTACCACCAATACATCCTTATTTTAAAGGTCCTGGCTCAACCCCACTGCAGGCTCATGAGCCGTGATGAGCACTAACAAACGATAAGGTTCAACATGTCTGCGATGGCGTCTACGTCTGAGCATCTACTTCGGAACAGTGCTCCACCTACCTGACCACACCAACCAGTGTTAGGTTTAACTAGCAGCATTCTTGTTACAGTTCAGCTGAGACATGAAGAAACGGATACAAGGCAAAGTCCTTCAGGGTGGCAGGTTCGTGGATCAAGAAATAATCCTGGGTACACATACAGATCCTATTGCTGTCTCTCTGGTCACAGCAGGGGCCTAGAAACTGTCCAAGGAAGGAAGTCTCTTCCTCTCTGTTAAGCACTGAGCCCCACGGGATCTACCAGGGAAACCTTTCTGCTGTGCTGGTTCCTCTTATCAAGTGATGTAAAACTTGGAAACTAGTCTCATTAAATGCCTTTAGAAGCAAGAAAAAAAGAAGTAAAATTAGATGCTTAGGTGTGCAGCTGAGGATGGATAGGTTCAACAGGACATTTTAAAGTGTGTCTACTTCCTGTATCAGGCTTATTAGTCAGGCAGGCACCTTGGCATTGGTAATTATGGATCGGTACAATCTAGCTATGGGCCAGTACAGGAGATGTGGGTTCGATCCCTGGATCGGGAAGATCCCCTGGAGAAGGAAAGGGCAACTCACTCCAGTATTCTTGTCTGGAAGATCCCATGGACAGAGGAGCCTGGCGGGCTGTAGTCCACAGGGTTGCAAGAGTCAGACAGGACTTGGTAACTAAACGACCACCACTCAATCTAACCAGCACTTCAAACTTCTCTCAAATAAGTAGGTCACATTGGTAACTTAGAAGTTCGTTTTGTTACCTCCAAATATCTGGTATCTTAGTCTTTATACAGGGAGAGGAGAGAATTGGAAGGTCAGATAAAAGGTGGAAGAGTTGCTGGGGATGGTCTGTCTTGGAGCTAAAGAAGCAATATTGACAGAGATGTCACTCTATGTCACTCTATCATAAGTGCATGTGCCCTCCTTCCCCTTTGCTCTCCCGTTCCTTTTTCCCTTTCCCACTGCCACTTATGTCCTGAGATTCTGCTTGTTGGACCAAATGAAGGATGGACTCGGATTGCAGTATTCCAAGCAGAATGGAGAGTCCACAGCTGTCCTTAGATAGATTTGTCCTTCACGATAAATTTGGTACATGTTCAAGTTGAAACATGCAGTGAAAGTAGCAATAACTGTAAAATAGGTTATGACTGGAAACTGGTTTACTGCTCCACAAAACTGACTGGCAATGCCCTGGGGGTCTTTGTGCATTTTTTTTTTTTTTGTACTTTTAAGTTTGTTTACTTGGCTATCATGGGCATCCTTATCTAATACCTACCTTTACTGTAGTTTAGCTTATAAGCACTTAAAAAATTAATACCCTTCTAAAACTTACAAGGACTTTAAGGAAATTAATACCATTGTGAAAATAAAACAGACTATTCATAGGTATATGGAAAGAGCAATTTTTATATATTTATCTCTGATTAAAATAGTGCTCTCTTATCTATGTTTATCTAAAATGTTCAAAGCATGGTCATTTCATTAATATACTGACAATGATAAAACTGTATTTATATTTACTTTGTCTACTTAGCTTTAATGTTAATGCCATGAGGCTCAGAATTCACTGTGAGATATGAATTATACTTTTGTTTAAATTTATTCTGATTCACTTCTTAAATATCTCAGCTCAGTTCAGTCATTCAGTCGTGTCTGACTCTTTGCGACCCCATGTACTGCAGCATGCCAGGCCTCCCTATCTGTTATCAGCTCCTAGAGTTTACGCAAACTCATGTCCATTGAGTTGGTGATGCCATCCAACCATCTCATCCTCTGTCATTCCCTTCTCCTCTTGCCCTCAATATTTCCCAGCATCAGAGTCTTTTCAAATGAGTCAGCTCTTCTCATCAGGTGGCCAGATTATTGGAGTTTCAGCTTCAACATCCGTCCTTCCAATGAACACCCAGGACTGATCTCCTTTAGGATGGATTGGTTGGATCTCCTTGCAGTCCAAGGGACTGTCAAGAGTCTTCTCCAACACCACAGTTTAAAAGCATCAATTCTTCAGCATTCAGCTTTCTTTACAGTCCAATTCTCATATCCATACATGACTACTGGAAAAACCATAGCCTTGACTAGATGGAACTTTGTTGGCAAAGTAATGTCTCTGCTTTTTAATATGCTGTCTAGATTGGTCATAGCTTTTCTTCCAAGGATTAAGTGCCTTTTAATTTCATGGCTGGAGTCACCATCTGCAGTGATTTTGGAGCCCCCTGAAAGTCAGCCACTATTTCCACTGTTTCCCCATCTATTTGCCATGAAGTGATGGAAGTAGATGCCATGATCTTCGTTTTCTGAATGTTGAGCTTTAAGTCAACGTTTTCACTCTCCCCTTTCACTTTCATCAAGAGGCTCTTTAGTTCTTCACTTTCTGCCATAAGGGTGGTGTCATCTGCATATCTGAGGTTATTGGTATTTTTCCCAGCAAACTTGATTTCATCTTGTGATTCATCCAGCCCAGCGTTTCTCATGATTTACTCTGCATATAAGTTAAATAAGCAGGGTGACAATATACAGCCTTGACATACTCCTTTTCCTATTTGGAACCAGTCTGTTGTTCCATGTCCAGTTCTAACTGTTGCTTCCTGACCTAAATACAGATTTTTCAAGAACTATCTCATGTAAAACTTAAATATTCCGTGAATGTCATCTGAAGTTGTAAGAGAACAACCCCTCCTGTTATGCCTTAATATATATTAAGGTATATTAAGCTTTGTTTAAAAATAATCACCCTATTTTCCAGTTGGGTAAAGATAATAAAGAATCTGCCTGTAATGCAGGAGACCTGGATTCGATCCTTGGGTCGGGAAGATCCTCTGGAGGAGGAAATGGAAACCCACTCCAGTATTCTTGCCTGCATAATCTCATGGAGAGAGAAACCTGGAGGGCTAGAGTTCATGGGGCTGAAAAGGGTCAGACACAACTGAGGTACTAACACTTTCACTTTTCAAAACCCTGTCACTATAAATGTGCAGAGGCTTTCCTAAAGCAGGTGGACAGCCTCAGGGCCAGTCACCTGTGGATAAGTTCAGACATGAACCTGAACCCTGAGAGTGGGAGTTAACCACCTAGGAAAAGAAACGTCATGCTCTCCCAGCTTCTCCTGGGTTTGAGTATTAGGTTATTAGATGTTAGAAGGTATTTTGGCAGGTTGGAGGCTGAGTAGGGAGCCTTCCATGTACTGAACTGTAAGCTGAAAACAGCTAACTCTATGCTAGACTGTCCAGTTCCGTGACATTCTATGTTGATTTCTTTGTGTTCTTTCCAAATATTTAATTCCCTTATACTTGAGTATTGCAGCCTTCCCTTGGCTGTGCACTGGGGAATTAAGAGAAGGCTTGAACCAGAGCAGGAAATTCAGAGCAGTGCCACTATTCTCTGTCTTGCAGGCGTCACTGGTGGGACATGCACGGGCCGGGGTGGGGGTGGGGTGGTGTGTGCATCCCAGGATACACGACCAAAGCTCCAAAAGGCCTGGGTTGAAAACTTTGAAAGATCATGGTTTCTATTTGCTTAAAAATAAAAGCTAATTTTTTTGTTTTTATGACATCAAAGATACTTTATTTGTAATTACATCGTCTGGGAAGAGTGCAGTTATGAGGTGATTTTTACTTTCCTTTTCTAACTTGCTTACTTGGGCCTCCAAGCTTTAAGAACCAGGTGTACATATATCCCCTCCCTTTTGGGCCTCCCTCCCATGTCCCTCCTCACCCGGGATATATGCACACCTATGGCTGATTCATGTTGAGGTTTGACAGAAAGCAACAAAAGTCTGTAAAGCAATTATCCTTCAATTAAAAAAATAAATAAATTAAAAAAACAGAAAAGAACAAGGTGGAGGGAGTTCCCTGGTGGTCTAGTAGTTCAGAATCTGCCTTATAATGCAGGGGATGTGGGTTCAATCGCTGGTCCAGGAACTAAGATCCCACATGCTGAGGGGCAGGTAAGCCCTCTCGCTGCAACTTGCCGAGCCCATTCTCTGCAACTAGAGAGTCTGTGTGCTGCAACGAAAGATCCCGCACGTCACAACTCAGACCCAGCACAGCCAAGTACAATGCTGAAGGCAGGGAACAAGGGGGAATTATTAACAGCATGCTGGCATTCTTTTGCCAACATCCGGAAACATACAGTAAAGGCTTATCCACTGAATTCTGTACGTATGTGTATGTGTGCATATATATGTGTGTGTATCTAGCTCCACATTCCCTCAGTATACACGCGATACATGTGATATATACAAGTGAATCCAATATAGGACTACATCTTGGCTATTTCCTTATGTCCAGTGAGAAACTTACTACTTCCTGATGCCTGGTGGCTTTGCTGAATGAATGTGTTCAGAATAGGTTTGATTTACTTGAAAATAATATTTTTCTTAATGTTTTCAATTTTAGATATCTCCACTTTAAAACGGGGGAATCGAACTCTGAGTACAGATAACCACTTTCACAGAGGTTTTTGATGATATTATTATCATGTTAAAAAACGAAACGTTTAAAAATCTGAATTTTGATTTGCGTATTTCTCTAAGTCCCTGGTGGCTCAGATGGTAAAGCGTCTGCCTACAATGCAGGAGACCCGGGTTCAATCCCTGGGTCAGGAAGATCCCCTGGAGAAGGAAATGGCAACCTACTCCAGTACTCTTGCTTGGAAAATCCCATGGACAGAGGAGCCTGGTGGGCTACGGTCCATGGTTCACAAAGAGTCAGACACGACTGAGCGAATTCAGTTCACTTCTTTAATAGGAAGCATAGAAAACTCTCCATCTTTAATGTCCTCCTCCACATGAAGGATCTTCTTTATCTTCTTTTGGCTTGTGCTGGCCAAGATGTCCCCAGCCCTACTGACTGAGATGGCCAGTTCTGTGACCCCTGTCTAAAGGCCACGCAGAGCCTCCGTGTCCTTATTGTCTTCTTTGACAACTACTATTAATAGTTGCATATCTAATAAACAATTTGGTTGCTGTTATTTTATTTTTTACTGTGTGAACTTTGGAGTTAAAGATTGGAATCCTACCTGTAATTCCTCTCTAGCTCAGAGTTGTTTCTGTTTACTGGGTATATTTTGCTTTTGGTAGTAGAGAGAGCATACTTCCCCTTGAATGTCTGTAGTGACTGAAGGAGAACATGTAAGTAAAGTGCCTGAGGAAACACCCGGCATGTGGACATTTATTTATCAGTCCCTTCCTTCACATTTCCTTTCCAGAAACAACTTTAGTTTTCTTTCTGACATTTTCCAGTGGGTGATCTATGCTAAAATTATTATCAATTGGTATAATTTTAAAGCTTTACCTATAGTTAATACTTTTATTCTTGTTTAGTTGCTCAGTTGTGTCTGACTCTTTACGACCTCATGGACTGTAGCCTGCCAGGCTTCTCTGTCCATAGGATTCCCCAGGCAAGAATACTGGAGTGGGTAGCTGTTCCCTTCTCCAGGGGATCTTCCCAACCCAGGCATCGAACTGCATCTCTTATGTCTTCTGCGTTGGCAGGTGGATTCTTTACTGCTGAGCCACCAGCAAAACCCTAAGAATTTACTTGTGTATCCTATAGTATTAACTAAAATGCCCCAGTAAAGGCTGAATGGAGTCAGATTGAGAGGCCTGGTATTGGGTTGGACAAAAGGTTTGTTTGGGTTTTTCTATAAGATGTTACAGAAAAACCTAAAGGAACTTCCTGGCCAGCCCATTAGAAGCCATGTATCCCTGAGTCTCCTGTTGTACTTTATGGGCCTAACCAGTTCTTTACTCACAAGCCTTCAGGGCCGAGGGAGACTGGAACATTTTGTGTTTTGCTTGAAGTGGGACTGGCTGCAAAGAGACAGTTTTGAAGTTCATATGTTGTTCTGAAGCTAAAGAACATTGTCACACATACCTGCTAGAATATTACAATATTATCTGCTTTTCCTGTATCTCTTGTTGAGTTGAGCCTTCAGTTCAGTTCAGTTCAGTCACTCAGTCATGTCCAACTCTTTGCGACCCCATGAATCGCAGCACGCCAGGCCTCTCTGTCCATCACCAACTCCTGGAGTTCACTTAAACTCACGTCCATCGAGTCGGTGATGGCCATCCAGCCATCTCATCCTCTGTTGTCCCCTTCTTCCTCCTGCCCCTAATCCCTCCCAGCATCAGCGTCTTTTCCAATGAGTCAACTCTTCACATGAGGTGGCCAAAGTACTGGAGTTTCAGCTTTAGCATCATTCCTTCCAAAGAACACCCAGAACTTATCTCCTTTAGAATGGACTGGTTGGATCTCCTTGCAGTCCAAGGGACTCTCAAAAGTCTTCTCCAACACCATCAGTTCAAAAGCATCAATTCTTCGGCACTCAGCTTTCTTCACAGTCCAACTTTCACATCCATACATGACCACTGGAAAAACCATAGCCTTGACTAGACAGACCTTTGTTGGCAAAGTAATGTCTCTGCTTTTGAATATGCTATCTAGGTTGGTCATAACTTTCTTTCCAAGGAGTAAGCGTCTTTTAATTTCATGGCTGCAGTCACCATCCGCAGTGATTTATCACATCCATACATGACCACTGGAAAAACCATAGCCTTGACTAGACAGACCTTTGTTGGCAAAGTAATGTCTCTGCTTTTGAATATGCTATCTAGGTTGGTCATAACTTTCTTTCCAAGGAGTAAGCGTCTTTTAATTTCATGGCTGCAGTCACCATCCGCAGTGATTTTGGGGCCCCCCAAAATAAAGTCTGACACTGTTTCCAGTGTTTCCCCATCTATTGAGCTTTAGTCATCTACATATGCCAAAGTGAATATTAAAAATATTTTATAGGATTTTCTGATTAGTATATTTTACATTATTTTTATTATTATCTTCCTTGATTGCTAATATAATAATTACCTCACAATTTTGAGGTAAACTTTATAGGTTATTCTCACTGAGGATTTTTACCTTAGTTATAAATGAAGTTATAAACCAGTCAGTCTTAAAGGAAATAAACCCTGAATATTCATTAGAAGGACTGATGATGAAGCTGAGGCTCCAATACTTTGGCCACCTGATGCAAAGAACTGACTCATTGGAAAGGACCCCGATGCTGGGAAAGATTGAAGGCAAAAGTAGAAAGGGGTGGCAGAGGGAGAGATGGTTAGAGAGCATCACTGACTCAACAGATGTGAATTCAAGCAACTCTGGGAAATGGTGAAGGACAGGGAAGCCTGGAGTGCTGCAGTCCTTGGGGTCACAGTATCAGACACAATGTGGCAATTAAACAACAAGAACTTGAATGAAGAAAGCACATTTTAAAGCAACCTTTTGCTATCATTCATTGCCCAACTTATTATTTTTTTTTTACTTCTTTGAATTTAAAAATCTCGTTTGCAACTTTGAACTCTATTTTGCTCCTGGGCTTTTATTTCTTTTCCTTCCTTTCCAAACCCCATCTCCCCCCTCACACTGTATTTAAGTCTGAGTTTGCTACTGGCCTTGCTGCTTACACCCTGAAAACTATAAATAGCTTATCCTGCCAATTTTGCATTATCCATGAAAACTATAGCCAGTTTATTTTTTTCTACCTGGCTACCTCAGGCTCCATCATTGATTTATTTTCTTCAGGAAAAAAAATAACCAGATATTTAAAGTCTAGCTTGAATTTGCCTCTTCCAAGAGCCTTGTAGGACCTGCTAGGCTTATAAACGAGAATCCTGATTTGTTGGGAGGGAGCTTGGACCCCAAGAGCACACTTCCCACCCCAGGACCCAGGTGACCAGGGCTGTTTCTAACACCAAGCACCACTGGACTTATGGTGATTACTTATTATCAATATGTGGGAGTGACCCCAAATAACTGACTCTCTTTTTCTTGACAGTACCACTGGACAACACATAATTTTCATGTGCTAGGAAAATATAGCTCAGGGAACCTAGCAAGTGATCCACTCCAGTATTCTTGCCTGGAGAATCCCGTGAACAGAGGAGCCTAGTGGGCTACAGTGACTCTTTGGGACCGCATAGACTGTAGCCCACCAGGCTCCTCTGTCCACAGGATTCTCCAGGCAGGAATACTGGAGTGGGCTGCCGTGCCCTCTTCCAGGGGATCTCCCTGACCCCAGGGAGTGAACCTGCACTGCCTGCAGTTCCTGAATTGCTGGCAAAATCTTTACTGCTGAGCCATCAGGGAAGCCCAGGTGAAGTTGACCTGATTCAAAATGTCAATCAACCAATCATTAAATTGATTTCCTATTGTGTATTTAATATGACACCAGAAGCAATGAGGTTTCACTAAAAGTTACTTGATGTGTCATTTGATATATACTTTATTTAGAATTATGTGGGAGTGGAAGTTCTTTCTGGAAGAGGCTGTGCAGAAGGAACGTATATCTTTAAGAGCACTGTTGACTGTAGTTACGCGTATCTCCTCCTCAGAAGACAGGCCTGGGGTACAGAAAGACATGCTGGCACCATCAGTATGTGGCCAGTAAATGAAAACTTAGGAATGAATGAAGGACAGAGGAGAGAAGGCATGGAAGGAGAAGACAGCCTAGGACAGGGTCCTCATAGACTCCAATGCTTAATAAAATAATAAGCCAGCCAGGCATCTTTATTGAAAGCAGAATTAGCTGACTTACTCCTTAGAATCCAAAAATCAATGTAATAAATGGACTCTAGAATCTACAGCTTCTGAATTAATAGGTTTCTTTTTTCCTTTCAGTTAGCTTTGAACTCAATAAAGAAGGAAGATACATTAGGACACACTGTTCTTTTGGTTATGATGTTCTGTTTTATGTATACAGATTTTATCTGTTGTTGATCTTTTTTAAGAAGCAAGATTGAAAAATTATATAAAAAAAGGAAGCAGAGGACTTTTATTAACACTTTATCTACTGAGTTGAGGTTGGGTTTTCTTAAACTAAGCAGTGGTTTTCTTGTCTGGAAAGGAATTCAGGTGAGTGTTTTTCATTTCTGAAATCCGGAGGATACAGTCTTAAGATAGAAACTATAGTTCATGCTTCCAAATATAGCTTCTCATGTAAAATAGTCTTAACATCCGAAGGTCAGGTCTTTATTTTATTTAGAAGGTAGATTTTACATGATATGCTTGATTTTTTTGAAAACAATAAACTTTACTAAGTCTTCTATATTGTTATCATGAAAGAATTATAATTTGTGCCGAAGAGCTGAGTTTCTAGTCATTAGTTTACTCCCAAGTCTTATCTCTTCAGCTAAAGCATTTTATTATCTGGATCACACTGTCTATGAGGGCTCGGATTCGAGCACAGCAGTGACTCGGTACCTGGGGCTGAATCAGGGATACGGAACACAGCTTCCTCCCGGCGACTGCCAGGCTCCTGCCTCTAGCTCGATCCTGCGCCTAGTGGTGAAGATTAACAAGACCACACATGAACGTGGATTTTGTTTTCAGGGTGTGACTGGCAGCGGGGGTGTTACTTTTTATTAGAGCGAGTGACCTTTCCTAGCATCCTCTGCAGTTCCAGTTCTGTTAGGTGTAGTCAGCCAGAGACGACTGGCTAGTTTTATGATAGATAGGGCTTCCCTGGTGGCTCAGATGGAGAGAGCTCACCTACGAGGCAGGAGACCCGGGTTTGATCCCTGGGGCAGGAAGATCCCTTGGAGAAGGGAACGGCAACCCACTCCATTATTCTTGCCTGAAGAATCCCACGGACAGAGGGGCCTGGCGGGCTATAATCCATGGGGTCGCATAGAGTTGGACACAACAGAGCAACTGATACACACACATGACAGGTTTAGTCCACGTCTTCCTTTGACTCCAGCTCTGCCTCTCTGAATTCTTGTTTGTGGAGGTTTAGTGTTCCAAATTAGAAGCCAGCAAATGTCGGCTAGCTGATGTTCTCTCATATCTGTTCTTAGGGTTTGATCCCTGGGGCAGGAAGATCCCTTGGAGAAGGGAACGGCAACCCACTCCATTATTCTTGCCTGAAGAATCCCACGGACAGAGGGGCCTGGCGGGCTATAATCCATGGGGTCGCATAGAGTTGGACACAACAGAGCAACTGATACACACACATGACAGGTTTAGTCCACGTCTTCCTTTGACTCCAGCTCTGCCTCTCTGAATTCTTGTTTGTGGAGGTTTAGTGTTCCAAATTAGAAGCCAGCAAATGTCGGCTAGCTGATGTTCTCTCATATCTGTTCTTTATGTCTCCGATAAGTCTGATTGTGGATATGATCCATGCTACAACATGGTACTAGATCATATCCACAGTCAGACTTTGTTTTTCCCCTTGAATATTTATTTCATTTATTTATTTGGCTGCACCAGGTCTTGGTTGTGGCATCTAGTTCCCGGACCAGGGATTGAACCTGGGCCCCTGCATTGGGCGCACAGAGTCTTAGCCACTGGACCACCAGGGAAGTCCCTCAAGTATTCTTTAAAAAAAAAAAATCTCTAGAAGGTTTTGCTTAATAGAATTTCTTCTGGTAGATGTTTAGGGAGGTATATGTGCGTGTTGGTATACCTAAAGGCTGATCTACAACTTTTACATTTTCCTTTGATATATATTCCCCTTCAATAAAACATATAAGGTATGGATTTTGCACCATAGCTTAAGAAAATAAGATAACATACTTCTGTCTGCATCAGTCTTTTCTTCGCCAACTGGATGTACTCTCTTAAATGAACTATCATGCACTTAAACTTCAAACTTATCACCTTAGTTTTGTATTGCAGCCATTCATGCCTGTTAAATTGTCACTCCTGTAAGAGCTGAGACTCCAGTGAGACCAATAACTTGTTATTGAATGTTCAGTGTCCAGAGAAGTGTTTTGCAGATAGTTGATAGTCGATATTTCCTGATTGAATTGATTGAATTATTCACTTTTAATATCTCTTCAATTGGTGATCTGCAGAAGATAGGATACTACAAGAAGGAGGTGTAGGTAATAGTAGCGGCCTCTTTGTACTTGGAAGCTACACCCAGGAAACAATATCACTGCAACAATTTATTCCAAATTTCCACATCCAGAGAAACTTCAGGTCTAATCTAGTACCATGTTGTAGCATGGATCATATCCACAATCAGACTTACTGGAGACATAAAGAACAGACTTTTGGACACAGTGTGGGAAGGAAAGGGTGAAATGATTTGAGAGAGTAGCATTTGAGACATATGCATTACCATGTATAAAACAGATAGCCAGTGAGAATCTGCTCAATGACGCAGGGAGCTCAAAGCCAGTGCTCTGTGACAACCTAGAGTGGTGGGATGTGGGTGGGAGGCGGAAGGGAGGGTCAAGAGGGAGGGGGCCTATATATATATACCTGTGGCTGATTTATGACAGAAACCAACACAATATTGTAATTATTCTCCAATTAAAAAAACAACTGGACTCTCAGGGTTGGAAGGGTCCTGAAATGGCACTTGTTTCCAAACTTCCATCCAGTGCTCGAGTTCCTTCTGTGGCAGTGGTGTCCACCCTGGCCATCAATTTGAATGACTTGAGCTTCAAAAGCCCTGTAGTAAGAAAAAAAAAACCCATTTTCATGCTTCATCTCACTCCAGCTTTATAAGCATCTCTGTGGGTGGGACCTGGGCCTCCATCTTGGAAAAAAACTCCTTGGGTGGCTGCAGTGTGCATCCTAGGTTCAGAACCACAGTTCTAGAAACTCAGTATCAAGTATCTTCCCTGTCTGATCAAACACCTCTGGTGATGAGCACCTCACTATCCAACTTAATCTTGTGTTTATTCCATTTATCCCAATAGTGACTTAATTATGAATGTTTAAATTATATACTAGTTAAATTACCTAACATAAATCAAGCGTCCCAATTTAATACTCAGCTGTTGATAAACAACACTGAAGAGAGTGATATTTAAATTCAAGTTATCCTCTTTGAAGTAGTACCACTGCATTTTTGAATGACTTCCAAAAGGCTGATCATAAAGAACCACTTTACTCATTTTCAAATTCTATTTTAGCAGTAATCAAGTTACTTGGTGTGACTCAGATGAACAGTCCGCTCTTAGAGTATTAGGATCATTTCACTTTCTTGTACCTGGGAAAACAGAGAAGAAATGGGCAGATTGCTTTTGTATTCACCTGCCTGCACCCATTAAGGAGACCCTTTTGGAAATGTGCTGGTTTCTTAGGACTGCAACTTACCATCTAGGAAACTTGAGGTATACCAGAAGGGGAACTTTTGTACAGCTCTTTGATTTGAGAAGAGAATTTTTAGAGAAAGCTGTATGTGACCACACTGAGACTGCTTATCTGTATGTCAGCTCACTTGAACACTTTTGCATTCCCTTTGAACCTTTAAAAGCATCTAGGTGCTAAAAGTCAGTATGTAACATCACTACTAAGTACTCATATAGCTTTGGAGTCAGACAAACCTGGATTTGAGTCTTATCTCCATGTCTCCTCATTGTTATTCTTACTCCATCGCTAAGTCGTGTCTGACGCTTTGCCATGGACAGCAGCAAGTCAGAATTCCCTGTCTTTCACTCACTCCTGGAGTTTTTTCCAACTCATGTTCATTGAATTGGCAATACCATCCATCCATCTTATCCTCTGTCACTCTCTTCTCCTTTTGCCTTCAATCTGCCCCAGCATCAGGATCTTTTCCAATGAGTCAGGTCTTCGCATCAGGTGGTCAAAGTATTGGAGCTTCAGCATCAGTCTTTCCAATGAATGTTCAAGGTTGATTTCCTTTAGGATTGGTTTGATCTCCTTGCAGTCCAAGGGACTCTGAAGAGTCTTCTCCAACACCACAGTTCAAAAGTATCCTAGGGCAAAAATTATCATTGTATCTCAGTCTCATGTCTCTGTTTGTAAAGTAGAGATAATGACACATATCTTATAGGGGTGTGGTGAGGACTGATAGTAATAATGCATATAAAGTCTCACCATAGCCCCTGGACTTTAGGGGCTATTAACTTAAAATAGTTAAGTAGTTTGCACTGAAACTGGGGTTTTCAAGGATGAATAAAAGTTTGTTGGAGAAGAGGAGAGTTAAGGCCATTTTAAGGAGAGAGAGAAAAGAGAAAACTCTCCAACACACCAGCCTGTGGATCACCTGGCAGAACTATTTGTAAGAAGACATGGTGTGGGGAGTGCTCCGGACGCAGTGGACCCTGTGGAGCTGGTGATCAGATTTAAGGACAGGCAAGAGCTGCAGTCCATGTGGTTGCAAAGAGTCGGACACAACTGAACGACTGAACTGAACTGAAGATGGGTCCATGATAAGTGTCTTATATCCGGTTATGAGTTTTGATTTTATAAAGTTTTGAGTCAGTGAGACCTACTTGTGTTTTAGTAATGTACCCGGAATATAGAAATCCAGGTGGCCAGTTGTTGTTGCAAGTTTATGTCCAATAACTCGATGACATAGGCATAGAGTAATTATAGCAGGAGTTAAGAGATTTGAACGAGTTTTCTGGCTGGTTTTGCTTTTTGTATGCGGGAAGAGTTTTGAACATAAAAGAAAGGGTTAAGTTTTTTTTTTTTTGTGTGTGTGTGTGTGTGTGTGTGTGTGTGTGTGTGATTTCCCCAAGGCCTAAAGGTCATTAGAGGCAGGGACCTACTTCTAACACTTGTTTGGTACCCACAGTGCATCAAACCTCAATAAATACTTAACTACATTTGAGTAAGAAACATAAAATTATAAGATTTGGAGTATTTGTATATGTATACTTTATTATTTTGATAAATCTATGGGATATTACAAGAATAATCCTGGATGCATAGTGGAAAATTCACTCTTCACTACCTTTGGTTAAATAAAATAATCCAGGTATCTGATAATATAGCAATCTCATTAAAATTAATCTTTGTATTTAATAATGTGTTCTCTCTTCTGATTGTTACCATTTCCTTTAAAATGTAATTGTCTATAATCCTTTTAATTTTGGGTGTGTCAATAGAATTGTTCTTCCCATTTTGCAGTTGAAGAATTCTGCTAGGGCAGTTTGAGACAGACCAAATCCTGAACTTGGAATTCTCAGTGGTAGTTCTGTAGCTCAAAGCTTCAGTCATAAATCCTGAGACCAGGGAAACAACAAGCAGTGAGGCTAATAGAAAGGCTTTCATGTTCCAAGAAGTGTATTACTTTATACACAAAATAGTCAATGCATTATTTAAATATTATTACATGGGATTTTCCTGGGTGATTCCCCCCTTCCCCCCTTTTTTGAGGCTATCTAATGCTATTGGATTGTAAATGTAGGTTCATGTGGGTGCATTCAGGGACACACACCAGTTGAGGAGGTCCTGAGTTAGGTTCTCAAACACCCAGACTGTACGGTGGCAATGCTTAACCTCGAACAGGTAAAGAGCCACTTCCGGCTCCCACGGAGTCGGGAGAGAGTGTGACCTTATGATATCCCATTCGTAAGGTCCGCAGCAAGATCCTGTATCACCATGACTCGGCAGTACTCACCGATCAATTCTGCAGCCAGGGGAGGACACCGAGGAGCAGAGCTGACCCGTCAGGTGGCGGTTCGCGTGAGACCCGGCGCCTGCGTCCCGGCAGCCGTCTCGGGCCCTGTTCCTCTGACGCCGGAAGGAAGCGGACGCTCCTGGGCGGCTTCCGGCCTGGCTTCCGCTGGCGGGAGGGCGCGCAGCCGCGGCGTGCTGGCTCCTCTTTCTGTGCTGCGGACCTGTGGTGGCCGCCGCGGGGGCCTTCCAGGGAAGGACAGTGACAGAAGAAAACCCAGGTGGCTGGAGCCTCCGTGAGGCTGAAAAACCACATTGCACCCACCCCGCGCTCCAGGGTCCGGCTGGGTGACCCGGATGTGTGACACGTGGGCCAGTGGTCCCAGGACCTCGGTCACAGAGACACGCATGGTCGTTCCGTCAGCGAGGTGACCGATGAGTTGACTAGTCTGTTGACTGGGAGCTCACGGTACATCCTGATAAACTCTTTCGGGGACAAATCCTCTGAAACGGCGTGATGTCTGTGGTGATGACTGGATTCTCTTAAAGAAAAGCCTTCTCCTTATTGACTCTTCCTCCTACTCATTTAGGGGTCTTCCTCGGTGCCTCAGTAGTGAAGAATAGGCCTGCGACACAGGAGCTGCAGAAGATGCAGGTTCAATCCCTGGGTGGGAAGATCCCCTGGAGGAGGGCATGGCAGCCACTCCAGTATTCTTGCCTGGAGAATCCCACAGACACAGGAGCCTGGAGGGCTACAATCTATGGGTTCACAAAGAGTGGGACATGACTGAAGCGACTTGTCATGCACGCATACCTATTCATTTAGGTCCAGAGGATCCAGTTATACCTTAGCTTTTTATGCTACTGAGTCAAGAATGGGTGAATTTAACGCAGATGACCATTATATCTACTACTGCGGGCAGGAATCCCTCAGAAGAAATGGAGTAGCCATCATGGTCAACAAAAGAGTCCGAAATGCAGTACTTGGATGCAATCTCAAAAACGACAGAATGATCTCTGTTCGTCTCCAAGGAAAACCATTCAATATCACAGTTATCCAAGTCTATGCCCCAACCAGTAATGCTGAAGAAGCTGAAGTTGAACGGTTTTATGAAGACCTACACGATCTTTTAGAACTAACACCCAAAAAAGATGTCCTTTTCATTATAGGGGACTGGAATGCTAAAGTAGGAAGTCAAGAAACACCTGGAGTAACAGGCAAATTTGGCCTTGGAATGCGGAATGAAGCAGGGCAAAGACTAATAGAGTTTTGCCAAGAAAATGCACTGGTCATAGCAAACACCCTCTTCCAACAACACAAGAGAAGACTCTACACGTGGACATCACCAGATGGTCAACACCGAAATCAGATTGATTATATTCTATGCAGCCAAAGATGGAGAAGCTCTATACAGTCA
>SJYT01023040.1:54772-137430 GCA_006410635.1 Cephalophus harveyi
AGATGGGGAAACAGTGGAAACAGTGCCAGACTTTATTTTTTTGGGCTCCAAAATCACTGCTGATGGTGACTGCAGCCATGAAATTAGAAGACGCTTACTCCTTGGAAGAAAAGTTATGTCCAACCTAGATAGCATTTTCAAAAGCAGAGACATTACTTTGCCGACTAAGGTCCGTCTAGTCAAGGCTATGGTTTTTCCTGTGGTCATGTATGGATGTGAGAGTTGGACTGTGAAGAAGGCTGATCGCCGAAGAATTGATGCTTTTGAAGTGTGGTGTTGGAGAAGACTCTTGAGAGTCCCTTGGACTGCAAGGAGATCCAACCAGTCCATTCTCAAGGAGATCAACCCTGGGATTTCTTTGGAAGGAATGATGCTAAAGCTGAAACTCCAGTACTTTGGCCACCTTATGCGAAGAGTTGACTCATTGGAAAAGACTCTGATGCTGGGAGGGATTGGGGGCAGGAGAAGAAGGGGACGACCGAGGATGAGATGGCTGGATGGCATCATGGACTCGATGGATGTGAGTCTGAGTGAACTCCGAGAGATGGTGATGAACAGGGAGGCCTGGCGTGCTGCGATTCATGGGGTCGCAAAGAGTCGGACACGACTGAGCGACTGAACTGAACTGAACTGAACTGAGTCAAGGGATGAGGCGGGTCTAGTTACTTCTTACATAGTTCTCTTGTTGGGACAAAGATCCTGAAAGATGGCATCTGTGGGCCTTTAATATCAACATTAAAGAGCAGGTGAATTGTGTTTTCTTTACGTGTAAGGAAATAGTGACTTCCGTAGAGTAACTCTGAAATGCAGCCATTGCATTATTGTCAGGACTGATAAATCTCTTAAACTGTTATCAATTCTGTCATGTACTTTATGTTTTAAGATGCTCCTAGATAATTCTTGTCCCACAGAAACTGTGAGATGGTAAATATTTGCTGCTTTTTCAAGTTGATGTTGTGGGGTGATTTATTATGCAACAATAGAAGATAGCAATACATGGGAATTCTGTATTTTCCTGGGTGGTTTTTTTTTCTTTCCCTTTGAGGCCATCTAATGTGGATTACTAATGAGAATGTGGATTACTTCTTTACTTTGTGTTTTTCCTTCAACTCTAGAATTCTTGCTTATGACAGTGAGTTTTTAAACTAACTGAATTGTAAAGTGGTACTTTTCATAGTGATTGTCACACAATAGTGTGTAAGGAAATTGTAGTCACATCTAGTAGTTCTAAGCAAATTTGTTATAAAGGTCTGTACTAAAAAATGATATACTGTGCTTGTGCAGAAGAGAATTTTTGTAACCTATTTTCCAACAAATGTGTATTTTTCCTCTTTAAGATATTACCTGTTTGAGATTATTTTATGTTTTAAATCACGTTGTGAAGTTCGGAGAAAGAACAAGCTTGGACATTTTTTATGAAGAGTTTATTGTAGGGAGGAAGACAGAATATAGAAGTAACTGCTGGCTTCTTGGCAGGGAGGGGTATTTTCAGTGCTTTAGTCAGTGCTGTACTGCCCAGGCAGAATGTGGGCAGAGTTTATAAAAGGCAGAATCCTGCAGTGGAGGGCACACATTTGAGGCTTGTGTGACTGGCACTACCCATGAGCCAGAATGCTGACCAAATCCACACGCGGATCACAGATTCCATCACGTCCCTAATGCCATGACTTGTCACTTTCATGTGATAGTATGTTGTTGACACTTAGACTATTAATCAAGGAGCATGTGATATTTATAAATCTAGTTATTTTCAGAAATATGATAATCCAAAACACCAGTTTGACATGGATTAATATCTAGTACCTTTACGTTTTTTAATCACTCATATTTTACTCTTGAAAGTTGTACAGTCTTTCAGAAATGGGTCTGTCAACTGGGGATCCTGGTGTTTCCTAGGGTTCCAGGGGAGGGAAGGTTAAGATGGGTCAGCTCTTACAGAGTCTGTGAAGACCCATAAGCCAACAGGATGCTATACTTCTGCATCACATCTTCCTAATATCTGTTTCAAAATCTTTGTTCTATTGAATGAGAAGAAACTTTCTCAATGAAAGCTAATTCATTGCCTATTTGTGCCCGTTTCTCCCCACCTCTCCATCAGAAAATTCTCTCTCTGTCTCTCTATGCTCTGAATTCTCTATCTTGGCTAACTTTGTGCCAGTGCAGAAATGATTAGTAAGAATATCATTTAGATCAAACAATAATTCATTTTGGAAACATGACTGTCTCATAGCAACAAAGCAAAGGCAGAGAGATAAATGAATATATATTGCATTCACATATAAAATTTTGTACGTTTACATACACATATAGACGTTATATATGTGTGTGTGTGTGTATGTGCACGCTTAGTCAATCAGTGGCGTCTAACTCTTTGTGAACCCATGGGCTGTAGCCCAGTAAGCTCCTTTCTCCATGGGATTCTCCAGGTAAGAATACTGGAGTGGGTTGCCATTTCTTTCTCCAGTTATATATGTATACTTATGTTTACTTACTCATATGTAACAATGCATATGTATAACAACTTTGAAGCAGAGATTGGGGTTCAGGCATAAGGACCTGATCAAGGTGAATGAGTAGATGAGAGACAAAAAGACTCAAAGATGCCTCCAAGGTTTCTAATTAAAAGACCTACTTTAACCTCATAGGGATATATAATTACAAAACTTTGATTTTTATTGATAGAACCCAGAGGTGTGGTGATGGCAGGAATTACTATCCTGTGAATGAGAAAACAGAGACTTGAACAATTTTAATTGACTTGCTTAAAGTCTTATAGTCAATAAAGAACAAAACTGAAAGTTGAACTGGAGGTTCTGTCTTCAGGTCTGCTTAGAACTTTCCATTCCCAGAGATTCCTCAGTCCAGTCCTTGGATGGTTCTCTGCGGATCCATAAGGTGATAAAATGTATGCTTGAGTGTAGACTGAATTTTCTCACCAGGGGACTCAGACTTGGAGATTCGCAAAGTGGTCATGTCTCAAAAGAACTTAAGAACTTGGTTTCTCCTTGATTATCGTCTGACCCATGTGACCGAAAGGATGATGAAGTAGGAGGGGCAGCCCTACCTAGTAACTGGATTGTGGAAAAGCCCCCTCCCAGAAGGGAGGTGCCTCATGGTGAGAAGACTCCTGTGTGTGGGATGAACCTGCAGCCTGTTATACAGAATGGAATAAGTCAGAAAGAGAAAAATGAATACTATATACTATACTAATACTATATACTATAATCTAGAAAGATGATATTGAGGAATCTATTTGCAGGGCAGAAATAGAAGCGCAGACACAGAGAACAGACTGTGGACGCAGCGGGGGAAGGAGAGGGCTGGGCGCGTGGAGAGAGTAGCATGGAAACGTGTGGATCACCATGCGTGAAGTAGACAGCCAGGGATCTGCCATATGACACAGGGAACTCAACCCGGTGTTCTGGGGCAACCCAGAGGCATAGGAGGGAGGTTCAGGAGGGAGGGGCCATATGTATACCTACAGCTGATTCATGTTGATGCATGGCAGAAGCCAATGCAATACTGTAAAGCATTTATCTTTCAATTAAAAAGGGAGAGAAAAAAGAGCAAGTGGAATTCAGTGGATTTTTAAAGGAAATTTTTTACCTGGGAAGGAGCTGGCTCTGGATCCCAGTTGGGGAAACAGGTTGGACTCAAGAGCTTAGGTCTCATAGACTTTGTGACTCTGTGAAGGGGTTAGAGCTCACCCGTATATGTGTGGGGTTTCTGGTCCCTTCTGGCCTTCCTCCCACAGACAGTAGATTCTTCACTCTGCTGTGGGCTGATGACCAACTGCAGAGGAACTGGACTCTTCCAGAGGAACTGGGAGACTATGGTTTCTGACCACCATCAGCAGGGTGCTGTGGACAGTTCCAGTGAGGGCAGTGTGGGTGCCTTTTGGTGAAAACAAGCTTAAATTTTGTTATCAAGAGCCGTTCTCTGCCATTTTATAATCTAACCTCCAATAGGTCTGTTGAAAAGGGGATGACAGAGGATGAGATGGCTGGATGGCATCACGGACTCGATGGACGTGAGTCTGAGTGAACTCTGGGAGTTCGTGATGGACAGGGAGGCCTGGTGTGCTGGAATTCACGGGGTGGCCAACAGTCGGACATGACTGAGCAACTGAACTGAACTGAACTGATATTCTGTGAGTGAAATACTTGTTAATATCCACTTAATACTAGTTAAGTGGAAGTGGCTCTATATGAAAATGTCTATGGAAAAGTTCTCTAATTGCCACAATTCTTTCCCCAGCCCCCTCAGCAATAGTAAACAGGAAACATTCTTAAGCAGAAAACAGGGATAGAACTAAAGTGGTGAGGCTGGAGTCCGAGACTGCATGGACAAACATAGCCTGCAGACGAAGACTTTGGTAGGAGTTACTGTGGACACGCTAGTAACTTTCTGAAGCTGAACTGTGTCCGCTGTGAGGTTTTGGCTTTTATAAAAACTTGGAAGCCATCAGAACAAATCGACATGAAAGTCTTGTCAGAGTAAAGCATCGCTGATGGCTCACAACCTCAAGCGTGGCCCCCGAAGCGTTTTGCAACACAACAGTTCTTGATCCTTTGAGTGTTTACTGAGGAGATCAATGTTGGCGTATCAGTATGGATGTGCACATTTTTGCTGTTGGCAACTAGTTTAAAAAGCTTAGAGCAAAGTCCTGTGGCACTCACAGCATCTTCTCTCTAGTAAAAAGGTAGCAGTAACAATTACCTTCAGACCCACCACCATGAACCAGGGTATCCAAATGATCTTCAATGGTTTGGCTCATCCTCTCTCTCAGGTAGAGACCAGAAAGTTGAAAGTGTGTTTTGGGGCTAAGATTTTTTCAAGTGCAGTTAAATCACAGTTAAGACTTTTCTTCCAGACAAGATCGTATGAAAAATTCAAATGTCTCCCTGTTTAATGTTAAACATGAGGGTAAAGAATCTTGGCTATAAATTGACAGGGATGGATAGAGAGAAACTCATTCAAGCTACTCAAAATGGCAACAAGACAAAAGGCTTCCCACAGCTGTCATAAAACAGTTGATAGAGACATCATATTTAAAAAATAAAACATTATTTATTTTCTTCAGTTCGAGGAAATGCCTTTTGTTTTTCCTTTCGGAGTAACAATAAACATTCATCTCCATGGTAGTCTCATGCCTTGGGAAAAGGAGTCTTTTGTCACAGAATTTACTTGAAGTCTCTATGAGCACAGAGTGTTCTAATCTAGCTTGTACGGAACGTACATTTTTATAGTTCTTTACAGTTCACAAAGCTCTTTGAACATTTATTATCTTACTGAATAGGCTGGAGTCCTATTTCTGATTTCCCAGCTGATCTACCATGTGAAAAGCAGAAACTGCGAAACCTCTTCCAGATTCACTTTTGTTGTTTTTTTCAAAATGAGGAAATTAGTGCCATCCTAAATGACTGGGCTTTTTTTCAAATAGATTAATAAGAGTGTGTTTTCTCTATAAATGAGCTAGCAACCACAATACCTGAAGATCACAATCAACTGATCTAAATGTTAAGTTGAATTAACTATTTGCATTTTGGAGTGCATTAATTTTATAAATTAATGATTAGAAGAGCTTGGTGCAGAATTATATATCAGTATCACTGGTATTTCAATGTTTTTCTTTCATGTGTATACATCTCTTAAAATAACCAAGTTTTATTGTATTTCATGTGATAACTCACTCTTTAATAGGATCAAAAGCTTATGCCTAAATGGTTTCAGTTCGTTTCAGTCACCCAGTCATGTCCGACTCTTTGCAACCCCATGAACCACAGCACCTCCCTGTCCATCACCAACTCCCGGAGTCCACCCAAACCCATGTCCATCGAGTTGGTGATGCCATCCAACCATTTCATCCTCTGTCGTCCCCTTCTCCTCCTGCTCTCAATCTTTCCCAGCATCAGGGTCTTTTCCAATAAGTCAGCTCTTCGCATCAGGTGGCCAAAGTATTGGAGTTTCAGCTTCAACATCAGTCCTTCCAATGAACACCCAGGACTGATCTCCTTTAGGATGGATTGGTTGGATCTCCTTGCAGTCCAAGGGACTCTCAAGAGTCTTCTCTAACACCACAGTGCAAAAGCATCAATTCTTTGGCGCTCAGCTTTCTTTATAGTCCAACTCTCGCATCCATGCATGACCACTGGAAAAACCATAGCCTTGACTAGATGGAACTTTGTTGGCAAAGTAATGTCTCTGCTTTTTAATATGCTGTCTAGGTTGGTCATAACTTTCCTTCCAAGGAGTAAGCGTCTTTTAATTTCATGGCTGCACTCACCATCTGCAGTGATTTGGGAGCCCAGAAAAATAAAACCAGCCACTGTTTCTGCTGTTTCTTCATCTATTTGCCATGAAGTGATGGAACCAGAGGCCATGATCTTCGTTTTCTGAATGTTGAGCTTTAAGCCAACTTTTTCACTCTCCTCTTTCACTTTCATCAAGAGGCTCTTTAGTTCTTCTTCACTTTCTGCCATAAGGGTGTTGTCATCTACATATCTGAGGTTATTGATATTTCTCCTGGCAATCTTGATTCCAGCTTGTGCTTCCTCCAGCCCAGCATTTCTCATGATACACTCTGCATAGAAGTTAAATAAGCAGGGTGACAACATACAGCCTTGATGTACTCCTTTTCCTATTTGGAACCAGTCTCTTGTTCCATGTCCAGTTCTAACTGTTGCTTCCTGACCTGCATAGTCTTTAATTAATTTTTTCCCATGGAAGGTAAATCTTTTTCCTTTTCAGTACCTCAAAAAAGTAATCTTTTCCATTTGGATTTAGTTAGCATGTCTTTTTTATTCTTCGTAATATGACTAAAGATAGCTCAGTATTGTTTTAATCAGGTTAAAAATTTTTATGCTGCAATATAGTTATTTAAAGCTTGAATTCTTTTTCCTGTATTCATATGGACTTCATAAATAAGTGTCAAAATGAAATCCGTCTTATTTGTTTTGGCAGTAAATGAAATAGTGGTATGGGTAGTCTTGGGGCGGGGGAAATCTCCCCACCCACTCCTTTTGAGTTCTTATGCCTGAAATGGATGCAAGACAGATTAACAGAGGAAAAAGAAACAAGTTTAACTGGTTAGTATGAAGTCTTTCAGAAATAGGACCAAAACGAAGCTAATGCAAGCAATTTTTATGTTTTTTAGACAAACAATAAATTCGAGAGGAACTGATAGGACAAAGAAACTTAGGTTGGGTGCTTAATTAATAAGGAGTTTAGGCAAAGTTTGGGTAGTAAATTAATAAAGAAGTAACAAGTTTTATTTATATAGGCTTCTCAGGCCTGGAACTCTCTCTTTCCTTCTACCTTCACGTGCAGGGAGTGGTCCCTTACCATGGGAGATTTATTTCCTGCTTTCAGAGAGACAAAGGAGGGTCAAAGTGTACCTCTTGAATTGGCTGTTTCTTCAGTTTAGTTCAGTCACTCAGTCGTGTCCGACTCTTTGCAACCCCATGAATCGCAGCACGCCAGGCCTCCCTGTCCATCACCAACTCCCGGANGGAGATTTATTTCCTGCTTTCAGAGAGACAAAGGAGGGTCAAAGTGTACCTCTTGAATTGGCTGTTTCTTCAGTTTAGTTCAGTCACTCAGTCGTGTCCGACTCTTTGCAACCCCATGAATCGCAGCACGCCAGGCCTCCCTGTCCATCACCAACTCCCGGAATGCACACAGACTCGCATCCATCGAGTCCGTGATGCCATCCAGCCATCTCATCCTCTGTCGTCCCCTTCTCCTCCTGCCCCAATCCCTCCCAGCATCAAAGTCTTTTCCAATGAGTCAACTCTTCGCATGAGGTGGCCAAAGTACTGGAGTTTCAGCTTTAGCATCATTCATTCCAAAGAAATCCCAGTGTTGATCTCCTTCAGAATGGACTGGTTGGATTCCTTGCAGTCCAAGGGACTTTCAGGAGTCTTCTCAAGTAACCTTAATTCAAAATAATCAATATTCTATTGAAGCATATCTTGGAGTGGCCTGCCCTGGGCCCCCTTCCCCACAAACTCATAATTTGGCAGGGAAGGAAGATACAAGTATATTTATTGACCATACAAGTACTAAAGTAAGAAAGTGGTATGGTACATAGCTGTAGAACCTTTGATTTTGTCTGGAGGTGAGATTAAGTGCCCCCATAGGAGTCTGATCATATTGCCATTATCCTGTTGATAATGTTTTATTCTAATGAGTAAAGTTTCCATTTCATCTGCTAAATATTTAACCACTTTGGGCAGAATCACTCTTATTTATGTCACTATCTCTAGTCCTTTACCTTGCTTTATGCTCATTAGATATTTATGGAGTTCATTTTGGTGGGCAGAAGAGCCCAGAAAGGAGATAGCACTTAGCAAATGAGATCACATCCAACGTGGGCCTTGAAGAGTGATGAGGCTGAGAAAGGACAGAGTAGAGGTGAAAGGGGAGTTCTAGTCCAGCAAAAAACAGGAAGGAACAAGAGTTTGTGAAGTGTTTGGAAAATGGCAACAGAGTGTGAGGGCTTGGCTGGAAATGCAGATGGAATGGTAAGCCCAGGCCATGATTTGAAGGGCCTTGACCCCCATGGTAATAAATTTAGAATCTTCTTGAGAACACTCAGATCCCATGGGCTTATGGGAGTAATGAGGAAGCTGCCCAGAAGCAATGACGCTAGAGGGAAGGCCATGTCGGTGTCTAAGGAAGACAAGATGGTGGCCTGAGCTAAGATGGCGGCCTTGAGAGTGGAGCGGGGGATGTGAATTCAAGAGACAAGCCTGTGGAGCCTTGGTTCCTGACGCCGTGATACTGCTGTATCAGCCCTGGATTGGACTGTTACTTAAGAAATTTAAAAAATTCTGTCCTGTTTGAGCTAATGCTTCTCTCGGGCCATAAGTGCTGCTGATGAGGATGTTTACGTTTTGCTGTGAGGCTGCTCTGACTTGACTGTCTTGAAATGAGGTGCTCTGAAAAGAGCCTATCAGTTAACACTGCACTGTTTTACAGTTCACTCCTTAAATTTATTATCAAGACACTGAGATATTATTTGTTCCGGAATTTTGATGTGGAGGTCTTAACCCACCCCCTCCTTGTTTCCATTATAAATTCTATGAATCAGAAAGTGATATCATCTGACTAGGAGATATTGTAGAATTACCTTCAAACGAGGCAGCGATCTGCGATCTTCTCTCTTTGTAGTTTCTGCTCTCGGTGTGGAGACCCTACCTCCTGGCGTTCATGGCCTGTATTCTGCGTCACTTATTCAACAGATAGGCTCTGTGCACCATCAGAATGAATGTATCTGCTGCTGATGCAGTTGTGCGTGTGGGTATTTTGCAACATTTAGGGTGAATGTACAGTGGGAACTGGCTTGGCTAAGACAGGAGAACATGAAGAATAGTGTTTCAAAGGAGAGCAAAGTCCACCTAAGGCAACTTGAGACACGTGTGAATGATTAGCTAGGGGGAGTGGTCATTTTCCTCCTTGACATTGACTTCCAAAGATGATTGCCCTCTTATCTGCAATTTTTCTCAACTTACTGTGGAGATACTACCTATGATTTACATAAACTTGAAGTGAGAACTTTTATTTTCATCTTGCATTACCTCTTGAGGTTTTAAGTTCATTAAATAACCAGCACTGTGTGGAATACCATTTTGTCTTAAAATAATGTACCTAATTTTAAAGGATGAAGAAAAGCTCCATCGTTCCTTTTTAACCTGTTCCATCCCATTCATGACATTCAACATTTTCAATCAAGATATTTCCATCTAGGCTAAAATGCTTGGGCTTATTTGCCCCAGAGAAGTGCAAGTCGTGTACATTTTGGGGCAAGTAGTTTAATTATTTTAATAGGTTAGTTTTCAAAACTGGAGGATTTCCTAATAATGTCTTCTTGTAATTGTAGCCACATGTGGTTCATGAATTTGAAATCAAGAATATGATGTGCCATGGTTTTAAAAATCACCACAAACTGACAAAAGACATAATCTGGATCCCCCTTCAAAGCAGGTTTCTATACCCAGTGCACGTTGGGTGTATGTTAAGATACAGCTTTTTGTGGTATTAATTATTGCCAAGTAAAAGCAAAGTTAGAATGGCTGAAGGTGAAAATGGATAATCAATTCATTCTTCAAAGGTTTTATAGCGATTTTTAATCTTTATAGCTTTTCAGCTTTGTTTTAAAATCATCCTCATACTTTGGGTTGAAATAACATTTTTATTGAAAATCCATTCTGCTCACTCTATGTATATTCTGTATACTATAACATTTTCTTTCATTGTATTTTAGGTACCAGAAAAAGTTGTAAATGTGGAAAAGTAAATCTTTCTCCCTGAGGATTGCTTGTTTTTTTAACATAAAGTTAATTTTTAAAAATTTCTTCTCTAAACCACTATAGTAGTTTCCCAATGGAATTCTATTTAGAATTTCAGAAAGTTAACACATAAAGGATGTGAGTTTTTTTTTAACTTTATCTAATTCAAAAATTTACTGTACAAGGAGAATTTTGCTGAGATATGAAGGGCTAAAAAGGAAACTTTTAGCCCTTTTGGAACAGCAGCTTGTACCTTTACTTAAACCATTGTACATTTTCAGATGCACTAACTTCAAAATTCCTTGTATCCATTTTTCTTTAGGGAATCTGAGTGATAGAAGAGCTGCCTTTTAGTTGGTATTAGGGGAAAAGAATGTAAAAGTGAAAACTAGCAAGCTGTATAGAATGCAGGAGTCCATGGTATTTGGATTAAATCATCAAAATGTGGAAAGAACTTTATATCTTAAAAGTGATGAGAATATGGAGAAGAATGTTAAGATGCAATGATAGCTTTTTTTTTTTTTTGCTCTTCTGTTGTATGTGAAAGCATGTTTTTGTATTATGCCAGGCATTTATTAGGTGGTTATAAATTTTATCTGGATTGGTGAATGAAAATTTTTCCAGGGTTTAACTGGTATTCATGGTAGAATTGTATCTCAGATTAACATTTACAACATTTGAAAAAGGAAATTTTGTCACCTGAGTCCTTCTTTTCCATGCCTTCATTGTGGAGCTCTAATTTATGTTAAGAAATGTATTTTTGTGGCGATGAAGACAATGGATTTGTGTCATGGGGGTAAAAACAAACATGAACCAAACATACCTCTCATGCTTTCAAGCAGAGAGTTAAGAACACACATGAGCAAGCATGCACACACACAGATGCCATGCTAACATGTAAATGCTCAAGGCATAAGCTACACTGGGCTCTGACAGCTCATGTGCTCTCTTGACCGCACCCCTGGCATCAAACAATCAGGCCTCCGAACAAAACAGTATATGGTTAAAAGCCTGTCTGTAAGGAAATCCCATACATTCACTAGGATACCCACTTGATACTAGAAAATCCTTCTAATTTTGGTGATGTCAGTGTCTACTATCAAAAATGAATTTAAAACAAATCTCAGTGAAGACCATAGACAGTCATGATGGAGGAATTCTTTATTTCATATAATTGATGTATTACTGAACAGGTATCAGTTGGATATATTTTTGTTATTGATTCATATTTCAACTGTTTTTTGGGAAATCACTATTTAGAAGGAACCAAATGTTTTAAAAATCAAATGATCATTTTTCAAAGGCAAACAACTCTTTTATTGTATAAAGTTCAAGTTTTGCCCATTAGAAATAGGATTTTCCTGATGTGAGGTCTTCTATCAAAATGGAAATAATAGCGTTGCAGTTGGTGAAAATCTTTCCATTCTAATGTCCCTGCTTATACAAAACTTTGGCATGTAATCACTGAACTATTTATTTATGCCCAAAGATATGTACATCTAGCTCTAAAGAATAGTAAGTCAGATCTTGAGGGCTTATGCCCGATTCTGTCTGAGCTTGACTGGTTGGAGACATTTATAAGGTGGGTACAACGAGTGACCCCTGTTTTTAATACCTTCTCTGCCACCTCCCTCTCCCACCATCACCCATCCTTCCGACCACTTATTAGTGTAAACACAACAAGAACACTATCTCCAGGTGACATGCATTGAATGTGTATTATGTTTGTCTGAGGCAGTGTTCTAAGTGTTTTTTCTGCACTTAGTCACTTAAACATCATAATATCCTTATTAATACCCCTAATTTACAGATTGTAGAATAAGGCACAGAGAAGCAGTTTTCTGAGTTCCCCAGCTAATGACAGATGGGTTCAGAATTCAGTTTTAAGCAGTGTGTAGAGCAGGCTGTTTTAACCACTACCTTGAGTTGCCTTCTTTAAAGGGAGGATAAACATTCCAGAATTCAACAGTGTACTCTTTTCTTTCTGGACCTTGACTTTGCTACCAGTGGCCTTCTCTGTGTCATGTTGGCAGCTCCCTCATGAGGCGATGGCCCTCTCGGCAACCTCTGCACCCCCCACTTCAGAAAGGGCCGGGTGTGTGTGTGCAGGTGCCTCTCCGCCCTTTGCGAAGGAGGTCTTCCAAGCACGCTGTGAACGACGTGTCCACAGGCATGACGCACATGGTGTGCTGTGGGCTGGAGGCCTCCATGGTGTGTGAGCAATCAACCCCGATGGAGGGCCGGGACACATTTAAAAATCTTTCTAGTGAGGTATAGTCGATTTACAAAATTATGTTCATTTCAGGTGTACAGCAAAGTGACTCAGTTATGCACATATATCCACTCCTTTTAAGATTCTTTTCCCATATAGGTCATTACGGAGTACTGAGTAGAGTTTTCCATGCCATGTACTAGTTCCTTATTAGTTTTCTATTTTAAGGACACTTCTTTTTAAGAAAACATTATGATGAAAGTAGTCTATGTTGAAAAATATCCAAGCTTGTTAAAATGAAACAGCTCAGGTTTTATGATGTCAAAATGAACGTTGATTCTTGATTTTTTTGGTCTTTCTTTTTTATCATTTCAGAGGTAGTACCTTTTAACAGTTTGAAATGAAACTTTCCAGATATTTAATAAGTACCCATAGAAATGAATCTACTTCTCTTTTATGTATAGTTTATAATGAACATATACATATTTGCATTTTATAGAATAAAATTATAGTTTACATACATATTGTTCTGACTTTTTCTTTTTTCACTTAATAAATTCTTTCAATTTCAGAAATCCAAGTCAGCATATTGAGAATTGGTTTACCTTAAAAAATATTTGCTGAATGTCCCATTATATGGATCTATTTAGCACAAATAAAATGAATAGCATTAGTAAAATTATTTGTGTAACTAATGGAAATTGAGTTCTGTCCCAGCTGTGTGATTCAGTGAATCAGTTGACAGGGGGACATGGGTCCTGAGGGTGAAGTGACCTGAACTTGCCTTCAGTTGTTGAATATAGTGTTTCTTGCCTCTTGGATGTTTATCCATCTAGCAGATTTTGCAAGGCTTCTCATTAATAATGACAGATTTTATGTGACACACAGCCCTGTGGAAGCTTAAGGAACTCTCCGTGTTTGACTGACTCATTAAGGCTCAGTGTCCTTTTGTCAGGCAAGACATAGGTATTAGCTCTCTGAATATTGTGTTTTTAAAGATCAGGCAAATATGAGGGTTTCAAACCTAAAGTTCTAGGTTTCTATCCAACTGCTTCAGTTATTCGTGTCCTGGAAGGAACTCCTCTGTCTCACCAAAAGCTGCAGGGTTGGGTCTAAAAAGGCTCCATTTGTAAGAAGCAGAGTTGTATTAAGGAAGAGGTTTATTTCTGGGTCTGGTTTTACCTTCACCTGAGATGGAGGAGGTGTTTCAGTGGCTTCCCAGGAGGACTCTTTCAGAGTCTTCTTCCTCTGTTGAAATATTATCACTTTCTTCTCCCATTCTCTACTTAAAAATCTATTATGACCTCACTTCAGGCAGTAAGACTGTTTTGTGAAAAGTTCCAAAAATAGTTATCCTGAGCAAGTGATTTCTAACTGGCAATAAAGTTGATGTCCGGGAGGGATGGGAACACTGAGCGAACTCAGCTGCTGCCTGTTCTCTCTGCAAAGTGGAATGAAATGGAATGAAAATCTTATGACTGAATTAGTCTTAGGACAATTTATTATTGCATTTTGTTGAATTAGTATGAGAATTTTCTGTAATTTTTATAAAAATTAATTATAAGGAAGAGTTATAAATATATTCACATCCATTTTATTTGAAATGTACTGCATAAGAATTTCAGATGCTGATGGTGTAAATTACAATAGAGAATATACTGCCAATGAATAATTTTGTGACATTAGAGTGTAGAACTACTTAAATTTCTATTCCTTCTATAGCACATGCAGGTTTGTCTAAATTTGGGAGGATGTGGAAATTGTTAATTCAGGTACTAGGATTTCACACATTCACACTTTCTGTCTCACACAAGAGGGGCTCTTTAAATTTCACTGTATCAAAATTCTCAGCTTCAGCCAGTGGTGTATACAGTTGACCCTAGAACAACATGGGTTTGAACCGTGCAGGTCACTAACAGTTGGATTTTTTTCAATAGTAAATAGTGAAGTAGGGCAGGTTCTGTGGTTGATTGATTCCTAGGTTGGAGGTTCACTACTGGGAGTGATCCCGATATTTAGCTGGTTTTTGAGGCCATAGAAGTTGACAAGCCCACCAGGGAAAACACTTTAGAAGAGAAGAAAAGGAATCTTAAGTAACACATTTATATATATATAAAATTATATATTATATATATATAAAATTTATATATATATAAAATGGCAAAAGCCACACATTTTCCTTAAGTAATCTTATTGAACACCTGTATAGGGAAGGAGCCAGCAAAGATCTTTAGAAAGAATACATGGAAAGACACAGAAAAAGCAGTAGTTTATTAGCAATGTAAATGTATTATTGCTCATGCTTTCGTGGGCTATGTCTGATATTTTTTCACATGAGTTAAATATGCCTTCTTACTAGGTATACTGGTTTTATTTTTATTTATTTTTTGGTTTCACAGCACAGCTTTTGGATCTTAGTTCCCCAACCAGGGTTTGAACCTGCACCTGTGGCAATGAAAGCACCGAATCTTAGCCACTGGACCTCTGGGAAATTCTGCTTTTATTTTTAGATATTGTAGTTTTTGATTCCTTGTGAACTAGACATGGAACTACAGTTATTTCTGACAGTACACTTTAGGATTTGGACCATCCTTTCATGTAGAGGAGGGCAAAAGTAAATCTAAACTCTTCTGGTCCAGGACACCTTTCTTCCAGGACAGGAGAGAGAGAAAAAGGTAGTGCGAATGAGGTGGGAATTAGAGCAATCAAGTATAAGGGAGAATATTTTGAGAGGGAAACGTTTATCTCCTAAAAACACAATGTTCTTTTTCATAACTGTATCTTAAAAGATGACCTAGATTATGTGATCACTGATAGTTAACGATGGACTTGTTCTAATGTATGAGTAAATGTAGATCATTTTTATGAGCTATTAAAGCAACTTGTTTTCTTAGTAGTTAAAATTGTCCTCATATTCTCATCTATGAGTCATCCGTTATTTTCTATAGAACCCTATTGGTGTTCCATAGTTATTTTAATTGTCAAGTTAAATTATTGGACTAAAGTGTTGGAGATGTACGTGTATACAATTTGACCCTTGAATAGCACAGGGATTGGGGTGCCAAGTCTCCCTGCAATTGAAAATCAGAGTACAATTTATAGTCAGCCCCCTGTACCCCAGCTTCCACCATATTCTGGGTTCTTCATCCACACATTCAACCAACCACAGTGCCATTGAATTTACTCTTGAAAAAATACCCTCTGTCGTGGACCTGTGCAGTTCATACCTGTGTTATTCAAGGGTCAGCTGTATACAGACGTAGATAATCTGATTGCTCGAGTATTTTATATTGGCAAAAGCTATGAACTTATAGCTTTCAACAAATTTGTCTCAATAACACATTGTAGTATTTGGCAACATCCTTAGCCATATTCACACATCGTGGGGTGTGTCCCCCTTACAAAAATCTCTGTTTTAAATGTATGCTTGCATGTAGATTACAGCATGAGTTTTCCTCATGGAAATAACACTCTGAGTGGGCCTTGGTTTCAAGCCTTGCCCATTCAAGTGCTTTGAAATGTGTCCAGAAATTCTTTGAAACTTCCTTTCAAATGTTAGAACCTAACCCCTCTCCCTTCAATGTGATCTGGTTTTAATGACTTACTCCTAAGGCAGAGACATTACTTTACCAACTAAGGTCCGTCTAGTCAAGGCTATGGTTTTTCCTGTGGTCATGTATGGATGTGAGAGTTGGACTGTGAAGAAGGCTGAGAGTGGACCTGTGCAGTTCATACCTGTGTTATTCAAGGGTCAGCTGTATACAGACATAGATAATCTGATTGCTCGAGTATTTTATATTGGCAAAAGCTATGAACTTGTAGCTTTCAACAAATTTGTCTCAATAACACATTGTAGTATTTGGCAACATCCTTAGCCATATTCACACATCGTGGGGTGTGTCCCCCTTACAAAAATCTCTGTTTTAAATGTATGCTTGCATGTAGATTACAGCATGAGTTTTCCTCATGGAAATAACACTCTGAGTGGGCCTTGGTTTCAAGCCTTGCCCATTCAAGTGCTTTGAAATGTGTCCAGAAATTCTTTGAAACTTCCTTTCAAATGTTAGAACCTAACCCCTCTCCCTTCAATGTGATCTGGTTTTAATGACTTACTCCTAAGGCAGAGACATTACTTTACCAACTAAGGTCCGTCTAGTCAAGGCTATGGTTTTTCCTGTGGTCATGTATGGATGTGAGAGTTGGACTGTGAAGAAGGCTGAGCACTGAAGAATTGATGCTTTTGAACTGTGGTGTTGGAGAAGACTCTTGAGAGTCCCTTGGACTGCAAGGAGATCCAACCAGTCCATTCTGAGGATCAGCCCTGGGATTTCTTTGGAAGGGATGATGCTAAAGCTGAAACTCCAGTACTTTGGCCACCTCATGTGAAGAGTTGACTCTTTGGAAAAGACTCTGATGCTGGGAGGGATTGGGGGCAGGAGGAGAAGGGGACGACAGAGGATGAGATGGCTGGATGGCATCACTGACTCGATGGACGTGAGTCTGAGTGAACTCCGGGAGTTGGTGATGGACAGGGAGGCCTGGCATGCTGCGATTCATGGGGTTGCAAAGAGTCAGAAACGACTGAGCAACTGAACTGAACTGAACTGAAGGCACAGGGAAAAAAAAATGAAAGTGACTGAGTGTTACTTCAGAGCCCAGGTTGAAAAGGTAGCCCGATTTCTTTTTTTCCCCTATTACTTGCTCTGAGGGAAGCCAGTTGCCTCTAAACACCCAGGCAGCCTCTGCAAAGGCCCACATGGTGGGTCATTCCTCCACATGGTGAGGAATGGAGGCTTCCTGCTGATAGCCTCTGAGTGCGCCATCCTGGAAGCGGACCTCCCAGTTCCTGTCAAGTCTCGAGAAGACAGCAGTCCTCCTTGTGGATAACCTGAGTGAAACTGAGAGGCCCTGAGCCGGCCCTGGCTGAGCGGCTCCTGGGCTCTTGACTCACAGAAACCATCACATAATGAATGTTTGTTGTTTTTGGCCACTGAATTTTCTAATAATTTGTTACACATAACTAATAGACTCATCAAAATCTTTTTTTAATAAGCTGAAATACTCTGAAGGTTTCCCGTGATACATTATTTAAAAATATGATTTTTAAGCAAAGTAGACATTGTAGAATTGTATTAAGAATATAATTTGAATAACTTTGGTGGGGAGAAGCAAATCTAATTAGAGAAAAATGAGGAAAGAAAGAGCAAAATCTTATTTTGCTTTAAGATTCTGAGGGGGAATTTTGGGGACTTCCAGCAACTCTTTCAGAGTTTTAAATTGCATATAATTTTATTATACTTAAGGGCTTCCCTCATGGCTCAGACAGTAAAGAATCTGCCTGCAATGCAGGAGACCTGGGTTTGATCCCTGGGTTGGAAAGACACCCTAGCGAAGGGAATGGCTACCCACTCCAGTATTCTTGTCTGGAGAATTCTATGGATAGAGGAGCCTGGCAGGCTGCAGTCCATGGGTTTGCAAAGAGTTGGACATGACTGAAAAACTGCCACTTGTACTTACAGCTGTACTTTTCCAGAATTTTACTAATATCATGGGGTGTTTTGGACTTGCATAGTGAAGAATTATAATGAGAGGTTGAGAAGTGAGAGAAGAATGGTGTTCCTTGGGCAAGAGTTGGAAGAGGAGTGTTGAAGAGAAGAATGAGAAAGAAGTGGGAGTCACATGGCAGAGAGTGAGGAGAAGTGGAAGAATGGGAAACACAGTGAACATAAGTGTATTTGAACAAGAACAAGGTGATCCTGCTGCAGATGTACATGTGTGCTGAGTTGCTCAGTCATGTCCGACTCTTTGCGACCCCATGGACTGTGGCCCAACAGACTCCTCTGTCCATGGGATTCTCCAGGCAGGAATACTAGAGCGGGTTGCCATGCCCTCCCTCAGGGCATCTTCCAACCCCTGGGATCAAACCCAGGTCTCCCGCATTGCAGGCAGATTCTTTACCATCTGAGCCACCAAGAAAACCCAAGAATACTGGAGTGGATAGCCCATCCATTATCCAGAGGAACTTCCCAACCCAGGAATCTGAACCGGGGTCTCCTGCATTGCAGGTGGATTCTTTACCAGCTGAACCCCCAGGGAAGCATCGCTGCTACTTCTCCTCTAATATGAGGGGAACTTGCTGCTCCCTGAGACAAATTAAGCTGGACTGACCCTGAGTTTAAAGTGGTGAGAGGGAGGCGGTGGCCACTGACCATTTGTATACAGAAACCTTGCTTATGAAATCTGGTGGATCTCCACCCATCTGACTTCAGTGCAAACTTCATCATTCCCACCCGACTTCCTGTGAATTCCCATGTCATTGCTTTATACCTGAATACCTGGATTGTTGTCAGTAAATTCTTGTCAACTGGCTGACTCTCTGCTTGTGTCCTGTAGAAAGGCCAGCGTGACTTTCGCCACATACAAGAGAGGCCTTTCTTTCCCAGTAAGTCCTGCAGTTTGCCAAGGCAGATGTGGAACTACGTGATACAGGAAATAGAACTTACTCAAAACGAGAGATGTCAGAATTTCTTCCCCAGGCTGGAAATGTGGAGAGAAGAATCTGTCTTGCTACAAGTGAGGATAATTTCTGTCATGCCCGTAGCTTCTTTCTTGAAGCCCTTCGGAGAAGTGCATTTTTTGTAGATGCTTCAAGTGGCATTTGGGGGCAGTCTCTGTGCCCAGATGGAAATGACTACTGGCAAGTTAAGTTTCCTTCCACGTGCTATCACACAGGGCTTTGGTAAATATGTATTAACTCATTGCTGATGAATATTTTCACAAGCATGAGTTTGTAACAGGTCCATATTCATTTTGTTCCCTTTTCAGATTTGTATTGGAAAACAGCCTGTCAGAGTTCAGAACACACATATCTCCCCAGAATCGCTTAGGAGTCACTCTGAAGGAGAAAACAGTCCATAACTTCTATGGACCTGATGATTAGTGGAAGCACTGTTTTTAAAATATTTTATAGGTTTACTGCACTGAGATTTCTGATGGAGTACTCAGAATTTATCCTAATTTAATCTAAACCCATGGGTTCATAACACATTATATGGCAACCCACTCCAGTGTTCCTGCCTGGGAAATCCCGTAGATAGAGGAGACTGGAGGGCTACTGTGGGGTTGCAGAGAGTCGGACATGACTTAGCAACTGAACAACAACAGACAAGGAACCAAACACGTGCAGGGTTTTTAACTTTATTCCTAGAAAAAGCATCAACTCTCAGCTTCTTGGCTTTGAAATTTCTGTTGATAAAAAGAAGAAAAAATGAAAACTGTTTCTGTAGATAGACATTTTGTATTATCTTTGTGGAATGAAAATTCACAGATTTGTACGGCTCCCCACCAAGTGGCATCATGATGGAAACTATCTTTCTGTATTTATACAACATGTTCAAGTCAGGAAAGACGAAGTGCTGGAAACCCAACTTCAATTCTCTTTGAGGATTTTTAAATGGTAGGTTGAATATTGACATGGAGAATGTAGCTGAGAGGGTTGTGTTACCTGAGAAAAGTCATATATAATTAAGATGAGGGAATGGAAGGCAGATCATGGAAAAGCTTGTGTATAAAGGGAAAATTAACTATCAGTGGAACCATGATTTCACAAGTTTCCAGTTCAGTTCGGTCACTCAGTCATGTCCGACTCTTTGTGACCCCATGGATTGCAGTACGCTAGGCTTCCCTGTCCATCACCAACTCCCAGAGCCTACTCAAGCTCATGTTCATCGAGTCGGTGATGCCATCCAACCATCTCATCCTCTCTTGTCCCCTTCTCCTCCTGCCTTCAATCTTTTCCAGCATCAGGGTCTTTTCCAATGAGTCTCTTCTAGGGGAACTAATTTGGGTTGGAGGAATGGAAGGGCCAATAGATGATGTTTGGGGTGAATTTAGTTCCCAGGGCAACTGATCAG
The DNA here is from genome assembly GCA_006410635.1 of Cephalophus harveyi. Lineage (NCBI taxonomy): Eukaryota > Metazoa > Chordata > Mammalia > Artiodactyla > Bovidae > Cephalophus > Cephalophus harveyi. The sequence continues at coordinate 75,190 of SJYT01023040.1, forward strand.
TATCAGAGTTTCTCAACAGCAGTTCTAAGGACAATTATTTGCCAAGGGGAGCTGTTTTGTGTGTTGTAATGTGTTGAGCAGCACCCTTGGCCTTTGTCCAATAGATGATGGTAGTACCATTCCATTTCCCCAGTTTTGACAACCAAAATTGCCCCTCGCGTTGCCATATATTCTCTGAGAAGCAACATGGCCCAAGTTGAGGACCACTGGTCTAGATAAACCCTGTGGGAAGCTTTGAGTTAGGATAGCAACCTGTGTTCAAGGCATCGGTAAGAGGAGTTTGTTGAGGAAGAAGTACCTTTTCACTCAAGCGATGTCAAATGCCCTTTGACCAAAGAAGCCACCTGTAAACCCAACTTCCCAGGTACCTCCCTGGTAACTATAGTACCTTCATAGCTATTAGCTTTCAGAGTAGTGGTTCCCAGATTTGAGTGTGCGTGAGAATCACCTAGAGAATTTATTAAATCTCATATTGTTGGGCCCCTGGAGTTGCTAATTCAATAGATCCAAGGGCCTGAGAGAGATTTTACATTTCTAACGAGTTCCCAGATGACAGTATTGTATCACAAAGACCACATTTTGAGAACCAATTTCCTATAATAAACTACTGTGCCATTGTCTGGCATTAGCTCTTTCTGGATTACCTTTCTGATTTCCTTCACGCTCAGGCTTGCTACCTTCAGATTCTCTTGTTCACCATTTGCTCTTTCTTGTCTTTGCATTGTTTACTTCCCATGGTTCTTAATTCTGTCTTCCTTGATTCACATTCTGCACTGAAGGATGAAGGGAAAATGTCTCCTCTTTCCTTTACTTCTCTCACTGGCCATGTTTTTCTCTTTGCTTCAGATATGAACAAGACTCAGTTTCCCTTATGCTACCTCCTGTACCGTCCCCAAGGTTGCCCATCTTTTGGGACATCTGTGCTATAAGAATGTGTTACAAAGATACACCACAGTTGTCAAAAATCTGGAGTCACTCAGGATTTGATACGCTGTTTCGAGTGTAGTAACACATTTTAAGGAAATATCTGACTTTTAGATCCTTTTCTAAACTGTAAGTGATTTCTTGGAACTCATCTTTCTACAAGGGACATTTGAATTATTTTGCATAAATGTATAATTTTACACCTACCCACATCAAAGCTCATCTGTGAATTCCCTGCCCACTCACACAGCCTCATGAGATATCCCTATCAGATTGCATTTTATTACCCAGGAAAGATTACTTAAGGTCATATGCATTCTCAGAGATACCACCACATTCCTTTCTTAGTCGTTAGAATGCTTTGTATGTTTTAATAGGTATAGATTGGCCCTCAGAAGCCCATCATTGTTTATATTTTGACAAATGCATTCCCTCTGCTGCATGTTGATATCAAACTCACTGACCATGGGAAATAGCATCACACAATTCTGTAAGAGAGATTATAGAATGTCTCTCTTCCCTTCTGTGTGCTTAGCTGAGACCCTGTGATAAAAGAGACCAACAAGAGAACAAGAAGCAATTGTATTTGCGTGTTACATGTGAAATACCCAGGGAGAGTGAATAACTCCTAGAAGTGGATCAGAATCCAGAGTTAAAAACCATCTTAATAGGCAAAGGGGAGAAGGGATATAGGCCTTTGAGGAGAGATTAAATGATTTTTAGGAAAGACAAATGGGTCCTAAGAAGAATCTATGGAGGAGCAAATGGGTGACAGTTTGGTTGAGTATAGTGTTGAGTTCTAGTCTTCTCTTTGGTGGGAAGGGCCAGCCCTCTCTGGTTGGTGTAACTCTGGGGGGAGTTCCAAGCTCCTTTTGCAAAATCTGTCTTGAAGCTGAGTCAGATAAGGGGAGTTCAGAGAAAACGTCTCTCTACATTTGCTGCCTATAAGTTGAAAATAATAATCGAAGGCGGCATGTTTTGGGATGGCACATTCTGCTACCTTTGCTCTTAACGCCAGTTTGGGCTCAAGGTAAACTGTTTCCTCTAGCGCCATCTGCTTTCCCGGGCCTGGTTCTGCTTACTAGCTGACCCCGGTAAGTCATCGTGAATTGACAGTCCATCTCTCTGGATCTTCCAGTGTGCTCCTTTGAGGTGTGCTTCATGGCAGGGGGCATTCCTGAAGTGGCTCCGTGGGAAAGAATCCGCCTGCCAGTGCAGGAGACGTAGGGGATGGGGGTTCGATCCCTGGGTCAGGAAGATCCCTTGGAGTAGGAAATGGCAGCCCACTGCAGTATTCTTGCCTGGAAATCCCATGGACAGAGGAGCCTGGTGGGCTACAGTCCATGGGTTTGCAAAGAGTTGGACACAACTGAGCACGACTGCACACGCCTTTTCTGTACTGTAGATTCTTTGCACACTCAGAACCTGACATACAGTGAGTGCTCAGACATTGTTCAGTGGGCTAAACTGACAGATTTTCTGTACCAAATAGGATATGAGAATAAATCCAAATCAATTTGTTAACAAATGCCCTGGGTCTATATTCTATTTAGAAAGAAATTTAGTTTGATTTCTGAAAATTCATTTTTCAAATCATTACTCTATTAATAGCCACTGTTTGTATTGTTACACATCAAATTAGAATTTTGCCCAAGTGGACAAACCATGAGTACTTTTTATCCAGAAGCAGCATGTTATGTATCAATAGTTAATGGATTTAGTAGGGTTCTTTAAGGAAGCAGTTCTATTTTCATTCAGGTTCCCTAAGTGGTTGAAGAAATCTTTACCAAAAATTACAGCATTTTGACAATATCTATCTTTTTAAAGCATCCTGACATCCAAGTGATTTGATTAATTTAGTTTTTAATAGGTATGAGGGAATTTTAAAATATTATAACCACAGGATAATTTATTCATGGAGGATCATTTTGTATGTGATGAATCTCATTCCCCCTTTTCTGGCAGAAGTAGAAAAAGTGGATTGCGGCTGCTAACTTAATAACTTTCCTGATAACTAAGAATGAAACAGATCTCGCTGTAAATTATATAATCAACTTAAAAAGCACTCCATATTCATTCTGTGATAGAGTATGAAACACACAAGGCAGAGAATATGGTTATTAGAATTTCTTCCCTGCAAAACTTAATGATGTTACATTCAATAGTACAGTCAGAGAAAGATTGGGTTAGAGTGCTCAGCTGCTCAAGGAATGTACCTTAATGTCAGCCTTAAGTAGCTTTTCTTTTTCCAGCTAAGGAAATCTAACAGGATATTAAAAATGTGTTTAGATTCTGCCCTGCTTCTTAAAGAGGCAATATGAGAAGATGAGAGCTATGTTTAGTAGAAGGTTTGACCCATAGAATTTGCAGAAAGAGGTCACTTAAATTTAGTTTGAAAGCCAACACTCTGGCATGTGACTCTAATATCACACCCCGCCAATCCATTCTTCACGCAGTTATCTTTCTAAAGGCACATCTGATTATGCTATTCGTCTGTTGCAAACCCTTTAGTGGGAGAATTTTTACACATTAGGTTGGCCGATTAGGTCCTCCGAAAGTGGGTCTCGAAAATATCTGCCCTTGAAATCCGTGCCTGAACTCTAAGAAGCAACTCCCAGTGTGCAGAATGCCTCAGACATCGACTACTTTTTTTTTTTTTTTTTAATTACAATGCTACCGTCTCTGTCAGCCTGGAATGGACACTCTCTGTCCATTCCCCAAGGGGAATTGATCACCCCTATCTCTGCACCCAGGGCTTCCCAGGTGGTGCTAGTGAGACATTAAGAGACATGGGTTCGATCCCAGGGTTGGGAGGATCCCCTGGAGGAGGGCATGGCAACCCACTCCAGTATTCTTGCCTGGAGAATCCCATGGACAGAGGAGCCTGGCGGGAGTGGGGCCACAGTCTGTGGGTCACAGAGTTGGACACGACTGAAGCGACTTAGCAGGCACGCGCACACTTCTGCACCCGTAAGTTACCGCCACACCCCTCTCCTTTCACCACTCTTAACCTTCTGTGTATGCAATTACCCCTCTCTCTTAGACTCTCAGTTTTTATTATCTCTGCGTGGCACTTGGTTGACTACATTTATGAATGGATTCGCCCATACCTGAGCGTGCTTGCTCTCTCTTGAAAACAATATCCTTCGTGGGAGTTTTGCCAACAGTTTCAAAATAAATGGTCTCCAGCTTGGGGTGTTTTCCTGAGCTCTTATTATTATACTTACTGATTTTGTTTTCATGTTGTAGCTTAAAACATTGGAGATCAGTCGCTTTGGTTTTATAATTTTGAATTATATACTCAAATACTTAGACTCCTACAAGAAGAAATGCTTTAAGCTACGAAAACCAGAAGAGTCAGCAAAATGCTCAATTTTGACCTTTTCTTTCCCCCAAGAAATGTATCTTCCAAAATCTGCCCATTGATCCATGTTGCCCTCCACTGGTGTTCCTGGATGGGTTTAGGATATTCTGGAGAGCAAACATGGGAAAGGCATCACCATTTTTAGCTAGATTCCTAAACATTTAGAGTGATTTCTATGTTATTTTGTTCCTTGAGCTGTCAGTAATCCTGGCTGCTGGATTGCTGTTATGTCTGAGCTATTTTAATTCTATAAAGTCAGAGATGATCATGTCGGGTATTATACACAGTTCTAGAATTAGTCGCTGCTGTTGCCTGCAGGCTTAAAAGTAAATTCTGAAGAAGACAACATCACTGTGTAGAGTAACAGAGCGTTGGGTTGGTTTCGCCGGTCTTCTTTTATTTTTAAAGTGGAGAAGGCTGAAGTCTAGACTCTGAAGTGATTATCTAGGATTTCACGGCAAATTCAGAGAAGCAATAAGCCCTATGCAAAGTATTTCCGAAATGCCTCCCCTGCGTATGGATTTGAACATCATTTCAGGGGCAGTGTTGGGTAGAGAATACAGGAGGTAGCAGGGGTGGAGCTGGGAGTCACTCTGTAGCTTGCTTTCCAGTGATTTTTTTCACTGTCCCCTTGTAGAAGACTGCAACGCGAACAATTAGTCCTCAACATGTGGAGCACAAAGCTGCTTTGTCAGTATTGGCCTTATCAAAGTGGCTGTGTACTTTTAGGTGATAACCTGCGTGGGTACATGCTAAGTCACTTCAGTCGTGTTGACTCTGTGACCCCATGGATTGTAGCCTGCCAGTCTCCCCCATGCATGGGATTCTCCAGGCAAGAATACTGGAGTGCGTTGCCATGCCCTCCTCCAGAGGATCTTCCTGACCCAGGGATCGAACCCACATCTCCTGCGTGGCAGGTGGATTCTTTACCACTGAGCTGCTGAGGAAGTATCCAAAGTGCTGATTTCCAAAATGTGGAACTTCCTTGGTGGTCCAGTGGTTAAGACTTTGCCCTTCAAATATAGGGGGCACAGGTTCAACCCCTGGCCATGGAACTAAGATACCATATGGTGCAGTCAAAAGAAAAAAAGCTGATTTTCTACTTGAATTAGCCAACTGTGGTGACTGAAGATCTCAAATTATAGTTACTCCTCCTAATCACTGTGCTTGTCACTTCCCTATGGCTTGCGAGACTCCATGTTGAGCAGGGTCAGTTCGGGTGGCCTCATGAAGCTACAGGCAAGCTAATAAGAGGTGAGGAAGGGAGAACAGCCCCAGAGGAAAGTGCGTGCAGTCTGGGGAGGGAGTCCTTTATAAATACATCTGCACACCCTTCGCTGCCTGGCACCTGACCGGCGTTCTTCCTTAATAGGTCAACTATTGTGGCTAGGTGGCTTTAATCATTTTGCAATTTCAAGTTAAAAAGGAAAAGTAATGCCAGAGCTTTGTGTCAGCTTTCTGCCTTTTATTCATAGTAAGAGAACATAAAAAGTTCTTGACAAAATGCCCTGTCTTGGAAACCTTGCAGGAAGGTAGCCCTTTCAGTCATAAAAATATTTCAAATAGCAGCTTTGTCAGCCTTCTTGCTTTGAGCTGATAACAGGGACAGTGGGTGGGTTGGGGGAGGGGAAAGAACAGCCTTTAATTAAACATCAGGAGCGCTTTAAAGGAAGCAACTCCATGTTGTCTGGTATCTTTTAAAGCCCACAATTGTGCTAAACACAGTCTGTACCTTAAGGAGGTCGCTGAAGAAGTAAATGGGTGTATTGGATGGATGATGGATGGGTAGATGGATTTGGATATTTTACATTCACTTTGTGTCATTTTGAATGACATAGGAGCTCTAAAATATTAATAAATTTGTCTCCTCACAATGCAATACTTATTCTTCCTGTTTAAATAAAAGAACCATCCTCTTATTTTTCTCTAGTCTCATATGGAAAAAAAGAGCCTTCTTTGTAAAGCTGTCCACTTTTTTGGGGGGATTATTTCCCATCTTACTTCCTTGGGGCTCAACCCCTTAATCATCTCTCTTGCTTTCCTAATGTCTGTACATTTGGAAGGCCTCAACTCTGCCACACCATTTCCTCTTGTCTGACACTCAGCTCTTTAAAGGGATGGTGGGTACCTGCTGCTTTCCCTCTCAGTTACTTCTAATTCCTATGTGTCTGAGTGCTAAGTCGCTCAGCTGTGACTCCATGGACAGTAGCCTGCCAGGCTCCCCTGTCCATGGGATTCTCCAGGCAAGAATACTGGAGTGGGTTGCCATGCCCTCCTCCAGGGGTCTTCCTAACCCAGGGATCGAAACTGAGTCTCATGTCTTATGCATTGGCAGGTGTGTTGTTTACCACTGAGCCACCTGGGAAGCCCCTTAATTCTTGCAAGTGGGCTCAAACTCTTTGAGGATGAATATCCCCACGTAGGCTTTCCAGCTTACTCAGTGGTAAAGAATCTGCCTGCCAAGGCAGGCACAGGAGATGCTGGAGATGTGGGTTCTATCCCTGGGTAGGGAAGATCCCCCTGGAGAAGGAAATAGCAATGCACTCCAGTATTCTTGCCCAGAAAATGCCCTGGACAAAGGAGCCTGGTGGGCTACAGTTCATGAGGTTACCAAAGACTGGGACATGACTGAGTGACTGAGCATGCACACAAGCATCCATCCCCACATATAAGACGGAAGCTGTAATGCTCCCTGACAAGGTGGTTTTTAATATTCGTTTACTGTGTGCTTGCTCATAACTGATAAGTGGTTTCTCTAATTATGATGGTTTGGGTGGACAATTCTCCCAAACAAAAGTCCTCTTTAGTCCCCAGCTTGGAGAGGCTTTCTTCTCCTCCGTCCTTTTTTTCTTAATTTTGTCTCCAGTTGGGAAGATCCCCTGGAGGAGGGCATGGCAACCCACTCCAGTATTTTGGCCTGCAGAATCCCCATGGACAGAGGAGCTTGGCGGGCTACAGCCTGTGGGGCCGCAGAGTCTGACGCGACTGAGTGGCTAAGGACAGCTCCAACTGCGCCTCCCCTGTCAAGCTTCTCATTGGTTATTCAGCTTTACTCCTGTTTCTACTTGATGTTTATTTGCTTGTTTTGTTTTCTTACAACAGTCACATAAGGCAAAGTAGTAGCTCATATTTTACTTTAAAAATATCTCAGTATCTAATTTAGTGCCAAGCACATATTAGGTAACTAATACACACTTCTAAATTGACTAAACGATTACAGAAATATGAGGGAGCCGCTCTTTTGAGTAAATCTGGTTGCTAATTTATTAAGGACTCTAAATGTCCACAGAAGTACATTCATCATGGAAATTTAATTGATTACCTTTTCCTCTTGCAGAAACTTTAGCTATTATGGTAAGAATTTTCCTTGCATCTTTATTACTGTCTTCTAGATCCATATATTGATTTCAAGGTTGGTTTGTTGGATGCTTTACCGTATTCCTTTTCATCATAGTTGTGAGTTATTATTTCAGAATTAGGAGAGCATGATTGATAGACAAAATGAATGGTGAGATACCAGAGAATCTCTGATTGTAAACTAAAAGGACATCTTGGGATGCACAAGAAAGAATTCATGGTAAAAGTCTTACCTATTTTGTGGACCATCTAGAACTGACTTACACTCTTCTTTGGAGTGTGCGTGTGTGTTTTGCACCAGGGGTCTTCCCTGGTGGCTCAGTGGTAAAGAATCTGCCTGCAATTCAGGAGACATGGGTTTGATCCCTGGGTTGGGAAGATCCCCTGGAGAAGGGAATGGCAACCCACTCTAGTATTCTTGCCTGGAGAATCCCATGGACAGAGGAGCCTGGTGGTCTACATTCCATGGGGTCGCAAAGAGTCAGACATGACTGAGCTATTAACACTTACTTACTAAGGATGAGAGGGAAAGGACTGATAACAATCCTAGATGTTAACTAGAAAGAGAATCAATGTTTTAACTTCTTGTTATTATTATGCTTCTTTCTTTTAGGTCTCTCAAAGGAAAGTACTTTTTGATGTGAAATACAATTGCTTCCAATTCCAAACTACATGATTCCCCTCTAAGAGATTTGCAAAATGCGGGGAAAAAAAAAAGGCAGAGGAAGGGTCAATTTTAATGTAAAAACAATACAACTGAAAAGAAATTCAGGGTCACACTTCATTGGGCAGAATTGCAATTGAACTGAATCTGGTTGATATTTTTGTAAGTCTGCCAAAAATATGAAGATATTAAGCGTTACTTTATTATTTTTTTTTAAGTTAACTGAACTTATCAAAGTGCCTTTGAAAATCTGTTAACCTTTAATCCAGACCCAAGTAGACAACTTCCTTATTCAGTGTGTTGTTAACCTCCACTCTCGCGCTCTGGTTCCTTCTACCAAACTAGTAAACATGAAAAACGGCTTGTGACAGATGCCCAGACACTTCATCCGACGCGTTCCTTCTTTATTCTCGTTTACTTACGAGCTATGTCGTCCATGCTATCATTTTGGAAATTCTTTAACCTCTTTATATGCGAGGCCTTCTCTCTCTCGAATCTCATATCACTCCTAACTATGGTGATTCCTTGAGAAAGGAGGAACATGTGACATGGCATGTTTATTAAAGACTTCTCTAAAAATGTCTTTATTTTATCCTCATGCTGAACTGGTCATTTTGCCAGGCTTAGACTTTTAGATGAAAATTACTTTTCATTAGAATTTTGAAGGCATCATTCTCTTGTTTTCTAGATTCTGGTGTTAATAATCGGAGAAGGCAATGGCATCCCACTCCAGTACTCTTGCCTGGAAACTCCCATGGATGGAGGAGCCTGGTGGGCTGCAGTCCATGGGGTCGCTGAGTCAGACACGACTAAGCGACTTCACTTTGACTTTTCACTTTCATGCGTTGGAGAAGGAAATGGCAACCTACTCCAGTGTTCTTGCCTGGAGAATCCCAGGGATGGCGGAGCCCAATGGGCTGCCATCTGTGGGGTCGCACAGAGTCGGACACGACTGAAGCGACTTAGCAGCAGCAGCAGCAGCAGTGTTAATAATGGGAAACTGAGAACCACTTTTTCCTAATTCTTAGTATGTGACCTTCTCTCTCCCTTCATTCCCTGGAATTTCTAATTATATGGGGTGGACCTTTATTGATTGGGCTAGACATTCTCAAGGACTTTTGAATTTGGACACCCACATCAGTCAGTTCTGAGAAATGCTCTTTTATTTTTTATAATTTCTATATAGACTGATCTTTCCTGCTGAAATTTCTATTAGTTAGATTTTGGACCATGTGGATTTTCCAAACTAGTCCTTTTGTTGTTTATTTCCCTTTCTTTGACATTTTGTTCCTCTTTGGGATTTAATTCCTTGCTTCCTATTCTTTTATTGGATTTAAAATTTTTTTACTTTCATACTTTTAATTTCAGAGAACTCTTTTTTTTGGTATATTTAATTATCCTTTGTATGACATTTTGTTCTTAATTCATGGATGCAATGTCTTTTATCTATGATGCTATCACTGTCAATTATTTGAAATTTTCATTTTTTCCCCCCTGTTTCATTCTCTATCTTTCAGTTGGAGGCTTTTCTCAAAGATTTGGTAATTCTTGCTTTTCTACCCATCTTCATGCTGAAACACCAGTGAGAAGTTTTGTGAGAAAGTTGGGTTCATTCAGTCTTCACTCTTCTGTAACCAGCCAGATCATTCTTGCCTGAGAATCCCTAGAAGTCAGTCTAAATACATTTTTTTCCCCATTTCTCTAGAGCAAGATCCTCTGGTCTCCTCTGAAGGAAGCATAAGCCTGGCTGTTGACATCCTAGAGCTGGGTGGAAAGGAGAGATGGGTGTCTTGGTGTCTCCCCTCTCCCCACTCTCCATGATGTCCTTGAGTCTTGATATTATCAGGCTCAATTTCTCTGTAGAATACTTCTCAACACTCCTATGGGAATGAGGGATGAGTAATCTCATAATAAGTGCATTGGAGATGGGGATCCTGGAAAATTAGTACTCTTTCTAGGCTTTCAAAATAGTCTCCTATTAATATTTTCAAGCTTCTGAGTCCAATATACTCCTCCCTTGCATTCTACCTGTACTTCCAACTCCTAAGCATCCTCAGATTCTGAAGTGCATCTCACTGGTATCCTCCTTTGGTAGGGCACCTTCCTTATTTCTACTAACATTTTTGGCTCTATCTCATTTCTTGGTGGGAACTGGGTTTGGTGTATGTCTGCTAAAATTACTAAATCATAAAAAAGGTTGGCCTTTTTGAGAGGACTTACATTATGCATGGAATAAATTGTTATATAGATATAGAGATAACTAAAAGTGATTTAGAAAGTCCGCAAGGTCCAAAATCTCACCAGCACAAATTTCAGCAGGAAGCATCCAACCAAGTCAGAATCGGGTGCTACCGTTGTGGTACCGCAGTGTATGTGACGATGCTGTTTGTCCTCTCTGCAGTTACTTCCTAGAGTGGGCTGTGTAAAACAGGCAGCCTAACTGGAAATGCAGGTGTATAAATTGAGAGAACTAAAATATTTATATGTGGTCATGAATTATTTTCCTGTACTGAGATACAAGAAGGCCCCTGAAGGAATGGGTTGTGGATGCGTGTTGATGGAAAAGTAGGTTTAGAGGCAGAAGGGGCTGCAGAGGAGAAAAAGGGCATAGGTAGTCAGACAGGTAGCCTTGATGTCAGTATGAGTTGAAAACAGGTGCCTTCTTGAGGGCAGAGGTTTCACCAACACAATTGCCAAAATAGCCCTAGATTCCAGAATTTTCCTTGTTATCATAGTGGATTCATTTGGAAAATCCAGGGCAGCCTTCACATGATTACCTCAGTGATAACTGAAAAGCATAGCACCTTTTAGAGTACAAAAAGCAAAATTCAAAATGTCTCAGAAAGCTAAATTATTTCCAATATGGTTTATAGCATATGTGGAACGTGGTTAGAATTCTAATCACAGAAACCTTATACTAATGCATTCTTTTCTCCGAACCGCATCTGCGTTGATTGGCGGTTCTTCATAATAGAACATGAATCTTGGCGCAACAGGGCTATGTTGAAGAGAGAGAGGACATCTCATTTGGTTTTATTTCACTGAGTGGAGCTACATGACTCTGCTGTTTCTGAAGAGTGGCCATCATCTGTATGCTTTGCTGCAGACAGCTTTTCTGGCTGCAGTCATCTAGGGGCATCTGAGAGCTGAGTTTGAAGGCGCAGTAACGCACCATCAGGCAGACACTGAGCAGGATGCCCTCTGAGGCGGGTTTCATTTTGTAGGTTGTGTGCAGCACGCATTTCTATCGATTCACTGGCTCTACCTGCCTACGTGTCTGGAAGATAGGACCGAGCCAGGGATGTTCAAATCAACTTAACATTCATTTAGGCCAATTGACTTAGAAATAACCGTATCAGCCCAAGTCCAGTGGAGTGGGAGGGTGGCCCGGACTGGGTCTTCTGGTCTACCTCGCGGTCCTCCAGAGCAGGGTGGGAGCACACCCCTTTAGACATCCTCTTTCTGAGCGTGTTTGGAGAGGCTGGGACCTGAACAGATGGCCTCGATCTGGGCTCCCATGACTACTAGGCATGCCAAGCAGGCAGATGAGTGATCTGGCTTGTTCCTTCTCTCTTAAATCGCTGTCAGCCAGAGAGAAGTGGTGAAAATAAATCAATGGCTCCCTCCTCCAGACCCGGCATGTACCTTTCAGTCATCAAAAATGAGAAACATCCTGTGGTGGCTGTTGGGTGAATTTCTCTGATAAAAAGAGCCCTTCACACACTGGAGATGAACAAAACAAATGGCCAACTTGTGCCTCTGAAAGGAGTTTTTTTTTGTCAGAGCCAAACGTTGGCACCAAATGGGCAGCAGCAGGTTTGGAAGGAGCATTGTTTATTCACTCCCAGACGCTGTGCGTCCTTTGTGACCAGTATTTTTGGTAAGTGGTTGGTAACTGTTTACATCTCCCGTCCTCAGAACACAGGAAATCACAAACAGGAATCATGCTGAATATCTCTGGCAGAGCCTTTGTGTTCCCACTGTACTGAAGGCTGAGGGGCATCGTCTTAAGGTCATGTGTATGTTTCTGACAGCTCGCTGAGTCCCAAGGACGCTGTCTGGCAAGAGACTCAGTTTAAGTAAGACCAGTGCCACGAGCTTTAACTCTAGTTTAGTCTGCAGTCTTCACAAGTGGACCCTGAGCCAGCCAACATTTTGGAGTCACCTGTCACAGAAAAATTTGCCCCCGGATCAGGAGAGTGTAGAATCTTTAGTTTTTAAGATTTAAAGTATGATTAAGTTGCTAATCATTAGTATATTAACAAGTTGAACTTGTATTAGACTGTGTTATGACCCAGTTTCCCTTTATTTGGAAAAGATACGCCCCCTCCCCCACCTTGCTTGTAAACCTATGAATCATATTCTCCCAAATGCAAACTGATTTTCTAGTTGTAAATCATGGACGTGGATGTGTTTTCAAACAATAAACATTTCACATATGCACATATGTGAGAGCTATGTTGGCTTAAGGTAGAAGGGAAGTTTTACTTTTGGGAATGAATCATACACACACACACACATATATATATACACATATATATGAGGCTTTTCAGTTCTGAAAGCTTCATCTGGCCTGTGGGTGGCATGTTGGATATCCCGACTTACTTAGTGTGGTATGATAATCTTGTTCCCAAGTTTTACATAGCTTGACACATAGAACTGGTAATGTTTCTAGAAATACCATAAATAGAAATAGCTTCATAAGACCTTTACTTTGTGATCTGCTTTAAGTTGTGTCACTAGTTAGCTAGAAGCATTAGGAGACAGGTCAGAGCATTAAAAGTGGGACTTCTGGTCTTCTTTCTGATTTGGCTTCTAACTGAACTATTTCTTGAAAAATAGCACTTATCATGTCTCTTCACTGATGCTTAAAATATATATATGCAAAATAAAGCTGTCCAACTTGCAAGGCTTTGGAGGGGGTTCCTTATAAATGTGAAGACAGATGTAAAAATTATTAATGACCGAAATACTTATAACTGTCAGGAAGGATGGCAACGTTACAACCAGCCCTCTAGAGGAGACAGGTCTGCTGCGAGTTAGTCATCCTCTGTGGATGATGTATTTCAGGACAGGATGCAAAGCAGTTGAATTTTTTAAAAAAGATGTTGGTAAAGCTCTCTCAGGAGAAATCATGGATTGCAGCCTTAAATTCTGGGAAAATGGAATCTTCCCTCAGCTTTACAAATGTGGCAGAAGGGATCCTCATTATTTTGCATTTTTGGATTCTCTTTAATGTTTTACACACATGTAGAGTCAATAAAATCTGTGATAATTAAAAATTATATCTTAGAGATATATTTCAAAATATTAACATATAATGGCATCTTATAATAATGACTGTTTTACTTCAATATGCATTTTCTCTGGGGAAGTGGGCAGTCAGCTATTGATTGGTTCATTCTTACCCTTGTGTTCAAATGTATGAAATAGAATGTTACCTTGAGGCCCCTAAGTTCCAGGGAAGCACCATGAGTCTTAGCACAAAAACACTTCAAACTTAAACGCTTCTCTTCTTTTCCCTACCCTTCCGACTTACAATCAACCACCTAACAAGCCCTCAGATTAGTGGAAACTATTGGCTGTGATGTGAGCATGAAGTTGAGAAAAATGAGACCAAAGAGGTGAAGTAACTCATCTCTCTGGTAATTCAGAGCTTGCACACAGTGGAAGCTGGGGTGCTGTGCTGGTCGCTATTTCTGTGCTTTCTCCTCTATGATGCTGCCTGCCTGTCTCTGCTGTGGGGGATTTGCTCAAGGGACATTTCTTTTCATGAGAAGCATTTTCTTACTGCCCATTCCACTGGAGGACTGTCCAATTCCAAAGCCTTACTCTTTATCACTATGCTATGGTTCTCCCCAAACTACTCAATCATTGACCACGTTTGTTTGTTTGTTTGTTTGTTTTAATTGGCATATTACTCCTTTGGATGCCAGGAGAACGGAAAATAAAATAGACAATCCTGATCTCATGCAAATGTCCTTCTTACAGGCAAGAAGGTAAGTGAAGAAATGGGTAAAATGTATAGGATGTCATACAGCAATGGGAGCTCTGGAGAACAATAAAGCAGAAAGGAGTAGGGAGAGTTGAGCAAGGGTGCTGGGCTTGCAGCTTTGATTAAGGTGGTCAGGGAGGCCTTTCTGAGAAGGTCACACTGGAACAAAGTCATGAGCAAAATGCATAATTGCAGTGAGATTGAAACATATTGGAAAGGGCTCAGGAGAAACTGGGAAGAGAGACAGGAGCTGGAGAGAGAAAGAATAAAGACAACTCTGAAGTCATGTATCAAAAACTGCTCCTGGATCAGAGTATGAGATCTTTTAGTTTTTAAGGGTTTAAGGTTTCATCGCATGGTTATGTGCTAAATGCTAAGGGTCCAGTGGAGAAGGAAAATTGATGGATGATGCATGAGAGAGACATGAGAGTTGTAGCAGAATATTCCAGAGCAGGTGAGATGGAGGGGACTCAGTGCAGGAGTAGAGGACTGGATCTTCTGGGCATGGAACCTGATTCATAAAGGTAGGAGAGACTGCAGGGGGAAGGTGAACAGTGCTGGTGGGTGACGAGATGAACTTGTGGGAGGTGAGCGTCCTCTTCAGATTGCTCCTATTTTCTCATTGATAAGGCAAAATCAGACTTCAGACTGAAGGAGCAGATGAGGGGAGGCTGTGTTGGAAATCTGAGGAAGGAACAGCGCAGAATTTTCCACTGGAAGAATAACAGAATGGCTGGAACGTATCTGCGCGGTTTCATGATCTGCCAGCATTAAGGGTCCACTTGGGGTTAGTGGCCATGTGTTCAAACTGAGAATCTTCGATGTGACTGTGGGTTCAGTTTCTGAGGAGTAAGCATGCTTCCCAAACCAGGTCAGGATGCGCAGAGGAGGTGGAAAGGGTTTACAGAAGAGTATGATGAGGAAATAATAACTGAAATTTAAACTGGGAAGGTAGGACGTGAGGCCTTGGAGGTTGAGGAACATGGACACATGATCACGTGATGAGATCCATGGGTATGAGCCCTGGAAGGGCCCAAGAGCAAGGGACTGAGGTGGAACCAGGGGCACAGGTCTGACAGTGCAGTGCTCGGTAACGAGCTCCTCTTGGAGGATGAAGTCTTCCTGGTTACAGCCACAGGTCTGAGCAGCTGAGGAGGGGCAGAGGACTAGACCGTCGGAAGCAAAGGGCAGTACCTGAAAGATCACGGTTAACTGGAAAGGGAAACCACCAAGCATTGTTTCAGGGCTCTTCTAGAGATGGGTGATGAGCTGAAATGAACGGGCTCTGGCAGGGGAGCGGTCACGGCCAGAGGTCAGCAGTAGCTGCAGGAAGGAGGAGGTCATGGATGGGTTTGAAGGGAGGAGAGCCTGATCAGCGTGAGCACTGCTCGCCAGTGGGGCAGAGGGGCTGTGGGTCTTTCCGGAGCAGGGAGGGCAGCGGGGATCTCCTGGCGAGGAGAAGGAGGACACCAACCTCGCATCACCCTGGTGGTGTGGAAGAGAAGGCAGCCTCCTCTCACAGGGCTGAGAAGAAGCTGATTCTCGGGGGAGAACTGTGTCTCAGCAAGAAGCTGGAGGAGGGAGTCAGAGGGGATGGGGCAAGGCGGACCTGCACTGGTGATGCTGAGCTGCGGTGGACACGGTAAGAACACCGAGCATTGGGTATGGGGCACAGGGCCAGTGAAGAGGGTGTCGGGAGCTGGACTGGATGGCAGACAGAGAAGGAATGAACCAGAATGTCTGGGCTACTTAAAAGGGCAAAATCACGTGAGGCCCACTGGTACCTGGGCAGAGAGTGGTGCTGAGACTGGAGAAGAGAAAGGGAGGTTGATCAAGAGCATACGGGGAGTCTTGGGATCCTCCTCTTCCTGCAAATGACGGTGTAGAGGGTATGTTTCACGTTGAGCACCAGGATGTCTGGAAGGCTCTTCTGATTCCTAGAACGCGAGCAGTGTTAGGCACAGGCTTGTTTCCTACTGGACACTGATGCTGAGGAGCTCATTTTCTTCTTCCTCTGTGAGAACACTCAGCCGTGGAACTGCAGATTTCCCCCCTTTAGCCATCTATGCCCCTGCTGCTCCTGCATCCTGTTTCCATAGTGTGCCAGACACGGCTGTTTGTGCTTCAGGTGCGTGGGGAGGTGGGAGGTCCGTGGATGGAGAGAGTCCTTTCTTTGAGGAGTTTGGACAAGTGTACTGACAGGTAGCAAGAGAAAACTAACATATATACGGGGAGACGGAGAAGATAGGGACATGTTTAAACGTCAGTCATCCTAGAAATGGAGACGACAGAACATTCTATCTAGAGGACACATTTCACCCATTTTCATCAGATTATTAACAGAATTTTACAGCCCCCCTGCCAAGAACTTGATTTCTGGAAAGACATTGATGCTGAGGAGCTCATTTTCTTCCTCTGTGAGAACACTCAGCCGTGGAACTGCAGATTTCCCCCCTTTAGCCATCTATGCCCTGCTGCTCCTGCATCCTGTTTCCATAGTGTGCCAGACACGGCTGTTTGTGCTTCAGGTGCGTGGGGAGGTGGGAAGTCCGTGGATGGAGAGAGTCCTTTCTTTGAGGAGTTTGGACAAGTGTACTGACAGGTAGCAAGAGAAAACTAACCTATATACGGGGAGACGGAGGAGATAGGGGCATGTTTAAACGTCAGTCATCCTAGAAATGGAGACGACAGAACATTCTATCTAGAGGACACATTTCACCCATTTTCATCAGATTATTAACAGAATTTTACAGCCCCCCTGCCAAGAACTTGATTTCTGGAAAGTTATGTAGTTCTTAAAGCACAATGTTTATATATAGTATGTGCTCAAATATCTTTGATCAATAATTGAATGGGTAGATGGATAAATAATACATGCACTTATGGAGAACTTTAGCCTTCCAGATGATTGACTTGAATTAGTAAGCATTGCTTGTTTATGTTAAAACTCAAGGACAAAGTGAAGCAGTTGGACTTCATTGCCTGGAAGCTCAGACGGGAGAATGGAGGCGAGGAGACCGTCTGTGCTCACACTGGAGACAATAGAAAAGTAAAAGCTCATGAAACGCAGCCCCCTCTCTTCCTATTTTCCCCAGTAAGGAGAAGAGGAGTCCTCTTGGGCCACAGATGCTCAGGCCACATTCTAGTATTTGCTCAAAGTCTTTTTTGTTGATCTTTCCATTTCCCTTAATGCTGTCTTTTGCTTATGAAGTTTTTTATTTCTTTTTAAAAAATGAGTCCAAACTGTATCTCTTCTGTTTTGAGGCTATTAAAACTGTTGTCTTCTATCAGATAAAAGAGATTTACAGAAGTGATTTGGCCACCTGAACATATTTATTTGAATGAAAAGAATTATCTGGAGCTGTAGGCACCTTTCAGTCATTGAATGGCTACTTTGCTCTGCATCGTAGATTGAGACAAGAGCTCATATGAGATAACCATAATTATCACTGGTGATTTTTAAGTGATTTCCTGTTGTTCTGTGCTGGTTCTCCTCCTCCCCCCCCCCGCTCCTCCCAAGTTATCTGAACCTTTGGATCCTAACAGATGTATCACAGGGCAGCCAAACATGAGGGACTCCATGTATGATTTTTAAAAAATTATCATTAATGGTACTGAAAGCAAAGAAATAGGTATTGATGTAGTTCGTGCAATTTTGGAGGATCAGAGAGCCATTCCTAGGTGGATGTGATAACCTGACATTCTTCCACTTTATTTAGATGAAGAACCTGGAGATATAAGGGCAGTTGCTGGAAGCGAATTATTCATTTAACATTTTTTTTTTTTTTTCAATTTGAGCCTCTGGATTTTTGCTGGATTTCTCCTGTACTAGACTGTACTATTATTCCGGTCTAACACATGAGCTGGACAGAACCTTCTCTGTAAGTCTGCCTTCTGCAGAGGAATAAATGGGACTATTGCCTTGACTTTTTATTCTGTTCATTTTCAATCGTTTATCTATTTTGGGTTTTTATGGACTTTCTTTTTCAGCCACAAGCTCTGGGACACTGAGATTCATTTCCTCACATGCATTTTTGGGAGTCTTTTTTTCCCCCTTTTAAATTTATTTTAAAATGTAGGATTTAAGATATCAGATTTTAAAAGGCTTTATAATCATTTTGAGCCATTTTCTTGTATGCCTGTTCCTCCTGTCACCCCACCCTATTTCCTAAGTGACGTGATAATAGATGAGTACTTCTTTCTCCTGTGTGTATTGAGGAAATGGTGCTAAATATGCTGTCCCTTGTCTGTTTACTAGGTATTTGTCTCAAGAAAATAATTCACAAGGCTAAGGAAATTGTAAGAAGGGAGTCAGCATTCTTCTTCTGGTTTTGATTTATTTAAATTGAACTTAGATTATAGGATAATTCTCTACTAAGTTTGGCCTGATTATTTCACCAGTTTGATTTGGCATTGTGCTGTTTGTGCCTTTTAGCATATTAAGCAACATTTTTGAAAAAAGAAATTGGCTGCCATATTTTCAGCAGAGAAATTTATTTTCTCTAGTCATTTGCATTTGATATTTAGTGGTTGTTTGTAGGCTTTGGGGGCTTCTTCTTCACATTTTGTGATTAGTTTGCTATTTGAGGTTATGATTTAAAACGTGAATTAACATCAGAATGATTATGATTCATCTCACATTTCAACTCCATAAATAATAGGGAGTATAAGTTTTCCTTTTTTCTCAAGAGCACTCAAGTCATATGCACAGGGGCTGATTTGTTTTATGGCACCCCACTCCAGTGTTCTTGCCTGGAAAATCCCATGGACAGAGGAGCCTGGTGGGCTGCAGTCTGTGGGGTCGCTAAGAGTCGGACACGACTGAGCGACTTCACTTTCACGCACTGGAGAAGGAAATGGCAACCCACTCCAGTGTTCTTGCCTGGAGAATCCCAGGGATGGGGGAGCCTGGTGGGCTGCTGTCTATGGGGTCACACAGAGTCGGACATGACTGAAGCGACTTAGCAGCAACAGCAAGCATCAAAAACAAACTGTCTATTGGATGGGCTTCCCAGGTGGTGCTCGTGGTAAAGAACCTGCCTGGCCGTGCAGGAGATGCAAGAGATGCCTGTTCGATCCCTGGGTGGGGAAGATCCCCTGGAGGAGGGCATCCAATACTCTTGCCTGCAGAATCCCCATGAACAGAGAAGCCCAGCGGGCTACAGTCCATGGGGTCTCAAAGAGTCGGACACGACTGAAAATGCAGGAGATGCAAGAGATGCATGTTCGATCCCTGGGTGGGGAAGATCCCCTGGAGGAGGGCATCCAGTACTCTTGCCTGCAGAATCCCCATGAACAGAGAAGCCCAGCGGGCTACAGTCCATGGGGTCTCAAAGAGTCGTACACAACTGAAGCAACTTAGCACGCATGTATCCATCTGAACAAGTGTGAAAAAAAATCACATTTTAAGTTTATTGAACAAACACTTTTTCTTTGTTTATATTAGGCACTGTTTGTATACACTCAGAGTGTATCAGTGAAAAGATGGATCAAAACAAAACAAAACAAAATCTGTGCCTTCATTGAGCTTATATTCCATTGAAGAGGTAGAGGGTGACTGAGGGACTAGACAAAATGAAAAGCAAACGTGGCTGTATATCAGGGATAGAGGAGGGTAGCCTCATGAAGAAATGCTATCAGGTAGGTGGGGTTAGGAATGCTGGGGTGGAGGTGAGGTTGCAAATTTGAATTTTAAATAGCAAGGTAAGGGCAGGCCTCTTCAAGGAGATGAGGGCATTCACCATGACGCTATCTGGAAAAACAGAGTTCGAGGAGAAGGGAAAAACCCGGGAATGTCTACTGCGCGTTGACATCATACCAAGGTGGCCGGAAGGGCTGGGTGATGGGAACACGATGGGATGTGAGGGAGACAAGACCGGAGGGAGGTACTCATCAGAGGGGATGGTCCTTCTGGGATGGCCCACAGTGCTGTCGGAAGGACCGTGGCTATTCTTTCTAGTAAACAAAAGAGAAAGATAATCTCATAGTAGCATTTTTCTAAAAGCTTCCTTTTCCTTTTGTTGATAACCTTAATCTGATTGAATACTCTCCACTCCTTTTTAAAATTCTTTGGGAAAAAGAGTAATGCAGTCGGAAGGACCGTGGCTATTCTTTCTAGTAAACAAAAGAGAAAGATAATCTCATAGTAGCATTTTTCTAAAAGCTTCCTTTTCCTTTTGTTGATAACCTTAATCTGATTGAATACTCTCCACTCCTTTTTAAAATTCTTTGGGAAAAAGAGTAATGCCAGGTATAATTAAAAGGCCAGTCCAATCTTTTCATCTTTCCTTTGCATCCTTTTTTCTTTGTTTCTGTAGGGTGATATTTGAGAGCTGTTTGTGGAAATCTTGCCCCATCTCTTTAGGCTCCTTTCATTTCCTTTGAGCGTTTTCTCTTTGATGTACTATGATTTCAAAAATACCTTCCTTTTTTAAAAAAAACTCACCTGTATGGTTTGGTGTCTGTTGTAAATGGTGGAGCCGGACTTTGGCCCCGGGCCGAGCCCAAGCTCTCGTGGACACCAGCAGGCTCTTGTAAGTGTGTGTATTGGGCAAGAGAGAGCTCAACTCTCCCTCCACTCTTTTGAGTCTGCAGCCCTTCCTTTCCACTTTGATCATAGAATGGGATCACGTAATAGGCACACTAAGTTTCATGGCTGCGATTATCGTCCTTGGGTACAAAATTACTGTCATGTCTCGATGTCTTTCTGTCTTCCCCCTATAACTTCAGCCAAGGTGGACGTGGTAATGCCTCCAAACACGTGTGTGTGCTCACAAACAGCAACGCAGGCTCAGAACACACACACGCATGCTGCACACCGGGACCTTTGGAGAAGTCCTAGGCTTCATAACTCTTAAGTTTCTTTGAGCAGTACTTTAGCTGCAGTGAAATAATCACTGATCTGGACTAAATTTGTTTCCTTAATCGTTGTATGTAACAAACTGGAAAGCAGCAAATGAAGCTCAGAACCTGGATTTATATCCCCCCCCCACCCCCCAGATAAATGATGCTGGGAAAGATTGAGGGCAAGAGGAGAAGGGGGAGACAGAGGCTAAGATGGTTGGATGGCATCACTGACTCAATGGACATGGGTTTCAGCAAACTCTGGGAGACAGTGGAGGACAGGGAAGTCTGGCATGCTGCAGTCCATGGGGTTGCAAAAAGTCAGCCATGACTTAGCAACTGAACAACAACGTCAACAGGTAATATATTTTATTTCTACTAGGAAGTTAATTTTACTCCAATCTTTTTTCCCTCGATGATTGATTATTGGTTATTGAAGCTCACATATCCTTTTAAATTCTCAAAAGATAAAGAGAATCAAAGGGAGTGTGGTAAGACTTCATAGCTTATATTCACAAAGGAACCAGTAAAGTTTTTTAAAATAAAACATTTTTGCTAAATTTAATCTGGATTGCTATATAAATAATATGATTTCAATCTGACTCAGACATAGGGTTTTGTTCTTACCAATGTTATANAAATTCTCAAAAGGTAAAGAGAATCAAAGGGAGTGTGGTAAGACTTCATAGCTTATATTCACAAAGGAACCAGTAAAGTTTTTTAAAATAAAACATTTTTGCTAAATTTAATCTGGATTGCTATATAAATAATATGATTTCAATCTGACTCAGACATAGGGTTTTGTTCTTACCAATGTTATATCAATACCTTTTGAATATCGTCAGGTTTTTGTGTATTTTTGTTAGATAGCTCAAAAGAAAATTATGAATCAGACTCTTTAATGGTACTCAGTTAGCTTGCTTCATTGATGATAAAGATAGGAAACAAAATAAAAAAGAGCAGGTTAATGAGCTACAGAAAAAGTGGTCTTATAAATCCATAGGTACATGTAATCCTGTCTTTGAAGACTCAGAATTCCAAGTATTCTTAGAGAAATTTGTGACTAATGCAGCTTAAAAGTTCTCAAACTAACATGTAGCAATTTTTTCTCAGTATTTTTTATATACTAAAGTATGTCAAATGCTGATGCAGTATTAATTACAATTACAATAACTCATAAATTGACATTGCAGGAATTTTTTTTAATCTTACACTTGGGCAGAAGAAGGAAAAAATAATCATTGGAATCAATGCTAACCAAATTTATGTTATAAGCAGAAACCATAGACCTTCTATTTCTCCTTTGTGCTATTTGCCAGTTTAAGAAATGCTGGCATAAGGATCAATTTTTGAGAAAAGCAAGGGCTGGAGAGGTCAAAATAGAACATTTCTCTAGTTTTTATTTTGTTGTTTTTAGTATCACATAGTGAATTTTATTTCCTTTCCTTCTTTTCTTTCTCTTTTTTTTTGATTTGAAGATAAGCTGGGAAGAGGTAGAGATTAGATGTAAAGGGAACAAATGTATATTTCTTAAAACATGGGTGAGACTAGAACATGTTACGTTATCTGTTTTAGGAATGATTTATACACATTTTAATATGAAACAATAAACAGAATGATCTTTTGAAATTTTAAAAATTCTATGTGGGCTTTTGTGTCACGTTATTTTGCAAAGCTAATAACTATGATTTGGGGAATTCCCTGGTGGTCCAGTGGCTAGGCCTCCACACTCAGACTGCTGTGGGCCAGGTTCGATCACTGGTCTGGGAACTAAGATCCCACAAGCTGGGTGACACAGCTAAAAAAAAAAAAGACAATTTTGCCACAGGGAAACCATGTAGTAGGCAGGGAAGGAAATGTTGAACCAAATCTTTATTTATGAATATGAGAAGACTTAACATGCTAAGCAAAGTTTGGGATAATTTTTTAAGAGTGCGTGCCCTGCTCTAGAGAATCTGGTGGGTGGTTCTTGAAGTTCTCTGTGTTCATCAGGGCCCACGACTCACCACCGTTAAGTCAGGACAGTTACGGGATCCCCGAAGCCGCCGGGACCCGTTGTGAATTGGCATCGTGACAGACAGGCCTAATCGGTCTTCCCCACTTGTAATAAATATGTCCCTGTTCGCCACACCAGGGGATGTTTTATTGATTTCCTCCATGACCGCGGTGAGGTCTCCGTCTTGGTGGTAAAGCACGTTTCAGGAAATTGCAGTCTAAAGTTGCTAAGCTGCAAGCGTTAAGCCATTCAGTTAACCACTCAAGGTGTTCACGGCAGGACTCTGCATCTGGCGAGACGTTGAGAAGCACTATGTAGGTGTGTTTAGGAAAGTAATGCTTCCTCTCTCCCTAGAAGGCATCTCTCCAGCCCATTAGCTTTTCATTCCCGTGGACGCTGGAGGGGAAAGCGCTCAGCAAGCCCGCCTGTGTCCCGAGCTCTGCCTCCGTCTGGCCCTTGCGTTCCTGGGCCCAGTCTCACCTGAGCCAGGCTGTGTCTGAGTCAGACTACTCTTGGCCTGGGTCTGCCTGAGGGAACTTGGTCTGCTCTGATCTTGTCTGGGCTGAAAAGATTTTTAGAAATTAAAGGTCATTTTGAACTTATGGATTTGAAGACAGTCGAAATGTAAGGTGGGGAGAGGGGTACAAATTAATCCAAATCAATTAATAAGGAGGAGCCATGATTTGCTTTATTAGTTATAGAATCAAAAGCTACTGGAATGTTACTGGTTATGAACAAGATGTGGGATCTAATTTTGTTGCATTTAGTGTGCCCTGTTCAAATTTAGAGAACATGTTGAGGCCCAAGCAAAATTAATGAAATACAAGCACATTTTGGCAGTAGTCCAAATGTTCAGTTGTCTTTACCTATAAAAATCTCACGCATTCATATACTTGTAAAAATAAAGTATGGAAAAGTCTAATAACAAGAACTGACCAAAAATGTCCATTAACGAGCACTTCAACATTTACTAACATGTTGAGGCCCAAGCAAAATTAATGAAATACAAGCACATTTTGGCAGTAGTCCAAATGTTCAGTTGTCTTTACCTATAAAAATCTCACGCATTCATATACTTGTAAAAATAAAGTATGGAAAAGTCTAATAACAAGAACTGACCAAAAATGTCCATTAACGAGCACTTCAACATTTACTACTAAATGAAAATGTGTGTTTATAATGACTCTGAGAGGTATTGCATTTCAAATTCATTTAAAAATTATATTCTGTGTAGTTGTTAAATACATTTTTTTTTTTAACACACAGAGAGACACACACACACACACAGACTTCCCTAGTGGCTTGGTGGTAAAGAATCCACCTGCTAATGTAGGAGATACATTCAATTCCTGGATCAGGAAGATCCCTTGGAGAAGGAAAAGTTGAAGGGGGCAGAAGAGGCTGAGGTGGTTAGATAGCATCACTGACATATGAGTTTGAGCAAACTGCAGGAGATAGTGAAGTACAGGGGAGGTTGGTGTGCTGCAGTGCATGGGGTCTCAAAGAGTTGGACATGACTTAATGACTGAACAAGCTACACACAGACACACACAGACACACACAGTCATTTTGCTGATGAGAAAATCCATAGGAACGAAGGAGTTTTTCCAAAACCATACAGCTGCTTGGCAGCCAAGGAGAGGTTGTAGTCTTGCCATGTAACTTACAGATTGGTGTCTCTGCCTCTGCAGAATGTCAAGCAGACATTAGACAACTTAATGCTTTTTGAACAACCTGAAGTTTTTCTGTGTTTGAACTGCACCAACCACCTGGGTTGGTTACAAGTTGAGCCTGTGTTCTCGCTTCACAGCCATACTGGCTCCACAGGGAGTCTCGATTATATGTCGAGATGGCCAAGAGTTTGGGGGGGGAGCAAAGGGCACAGGAAATGAGGCCTCGTTCCCTAAGGGGTTCATCATAAACACACACCACTGCCTCCTGGTATCTCGTGTGGCCGTTTTCCAGGTTTCAGACCCATTCGAGGGGCTGTGGTTCCGCAGGTGTGGGGGCGTGTGGGTGACAAGATAGATGCGGTCGGCATGCTTCCTCATGTTCCCAGGCTTGTCCTCACCCATCCCCTTTCAAAGAGCACCTGTTCCAAGTGGGGGCACCTCCTTGATTCAGCCTTTTGTTACAAAAGAGCAGACCCGATTCCTTCCCTCTCAGATTGCATGAGGGGATTAGTCTCCAAAAGGAGGGAATGGGCATGGAAAGGCTAAGCATAAACATGAAGAGAAACTTGGTGCGGTCACCATTGCCCCTGGATAACCCCAGTCCCACAGCAAAGGTCCNTTTGTTACAAAAGAGCAGACCCGATTCCTTCCCTCTCAGATTGCATGAGGGGATTAGTCTCCAAAAGGAGGGAATGGGCATGGAAAGGCTAAGCATAAACATGAAGAGAAACTTGGTGCGGTCACCATTGCCCCTGGATAACCCCAGTCCCACAGCAAAGGTCCAGGAAGAGATTACATGGTGGCTCTAGGCCAGCATCGACTGAATCCATGTGGGGAAGGGTCCCCCACATCTCCATCTAGACAGCAAGGTCGCCCAAAACTTTCCCCACATGCTTCTTCCCTTCCCTTCCTCAACCTGCGAGACTCATGAGTGTTGTCCTTTTCGTGGTTCATAAGCTGCTTTCACATCAGCTCTTTCATTTCGTGCTCACAGATTGGGCAGTACAAATCGTTATTTCCCCTTTTCACCAGTGTCAAGACTGGAACCCAAGTTCTGGATTCCTGAATAACTCCCAAGCTATCACTTTTTGCAGTACCTACAGCTGCTTGGGAGGTACACACACACACACACACACACACACACACACACACACACAGAGGCATATGCATGCATTTTGCATTAGAAACCGTACAGATGTGTATCTGTCCACAATACACTTTTGTAGGTAGTCTCAGGAAAAGCAGCTACAATTTGCTTGGTAAACGTGGAAGCTTTTTGGGGATATTAGCAAAGTGGCTTTCATCAGTGTCTCTCTCTGTACACACACACATGCACATACACACACACAGTGCTTAGCACATGTATATTTATATCTATATGTCAATCACCATACTTAGCTGACATCTCCCATTTCCATAGCACAGCAGCCATGGGCACCAGTCTGTAGAACCCTCTGCTTCAGAGCTGATAGGAGGATACAGGCAACATGTCACACTGGCTTGAGTGCCTGGAAAGTTCCTGTGAACTCAGAAAGACTTTCCTGACAAGGCTCACATTTAATAGCACATGCAGGTGATCACTGACACCATCTTGGACTTCGCTCCCTGCCCTCCCCAGAACCCTGCCCTGGGGCACGTCCCAGAGACTCGAGTGATGACACGGTGGATCCAGAGGTGGGAAGCAGGGCTCTTCCAGGACCAGATTCTCAGGTTTCCTTTTCAGCATCCAGAGCCTGAATGGTCCTGAGAGGGGCATCCAAGCACCGGAGTGGAGAGTGGGACACTCTCCTGGGTCCATGCTCATGATTTCCCACCTTCCGCAGCTGTGATTAGACACATCATTGTGAATCTATATGTAGTCCACCATTTGTATATGTAATTAATTAAACCATAGTTAGTTCTCCCTGGTCTCCTTTTCTTAAAAATCGAATCACTCAAAAACTCTTATCTGACACTAAAATCTTTTTTTTTTATAAGTACCTATGATATTTGGAAGGCTAAGACTGCCTGCTATTTACAGCACTCCAACTTCAGAGCCTTCTGTTGTGATTAGACAGCTCAAAGCACCTCACTTTTTCAGGCAACAGTCTCAGAAACTTTTTCACAGCAGCAGCTTCTCTCCAGAGTGTACAGAGTTCAATAGGATCAGGAAAACCACATCACCCCAGATCAGATGAGTGCCCCTCAGCAAGGGCTGTGCATGCACCCATTCATTTATTTAGTCCTCGTGTTGAATGCCAACCTGCTGTGGCCCAGGTGCTATGTCAGCTGATCCACAGATAGTGATCATTACCACCCCTGGGGTCACGGGTAGCACTGTATTCCCTTCAAATTCACATGTTGATGCTTAATCCCACCCCAAGAACCCCAGGATGTGAAATTATGTGGAAACAGGTCACTACAGCTGTAATTAGCTAAGATGAGGTCACACTGCAGTAGAGTGGGCCTTTAATCCACCAGGACTGGCATCCTCATACAGAGGGGGACATTTGGACACAGACATGCCCACAGGCAGATGCCACATGAGAATGAAGGCATATATCAGACCGGGGTGATGCTACTACAAGCCAAGGAATGCCAAAGATGGCCAGTCACCCCCAGAAGCAAGAGGAGAAGCACGGAGTAGATTCTTCTTCACAACCCACAGAAGGAAGCAACCCCGCAGCAGCCCCCTTGATCTTGGACTTTGGCCTCCAGACTGTGAGACAATACGTTCCTGTTGGTGAAGCCCCCCCTAACCCCCTAGTTTAGGATGCATTGTTATGGCAGCCCCAGGAGCCTAATACAGCTGTGAACCCAGGTGGGGTTGGACAGGACATTCTGGGACTTCCAAGGTGGCGCTAGTGGTAAAGAACATGCCTGGCAATGCAGGAGATGCCAGAGGCGAAGTTTCAATCCCTGGCCTGGGCAGATCTCCTGGAGGGCATGACAACCCACTCCAGGATTCTTCCCTGGAGAATCCCATGGACAGAGGAGCCTGGTGGGCTATGGTCCATAAGGTCGCAAAGAGTTGTACACAACTGAAGCGACTTAGCATGCAGGCAGGACAGTCTGAGGTTTGGTCAGCTCCCACAGCGTCTAGGGAGCTCCTGTGGACAGTCTCAACTGAATCTTCCAGTGGTTAACATTTCCCTCACCTCTGTGCCTTGAATGTCCTATGACCATGCTGACCTGTTTATCCTCTCAGCCTTCAAGGGGCCTGGAGGGACCCAAGGTGGCTGGAGCCTCCAGCCACTCCCAGTTACGGAGAATGCCAAATGCTGTTATCAATTTTTATGTGTGGCATGAGGGGAAAATAACGGGTAAACACTAACCTAAGCAACCCCGAAGAAGAAATGAAGTATGGCACTGGGGTCAGTTCTGATCTCCAAGGATGTAGAGTGAAGGCCAGAGCCCGTGATAGCCTCAAACTTTCACCTTGTCGGGGTTTATGATATTTTGCAGTTTTTGTAGGAGGCTGGACGGGCAGGGGAGGGTTTATCTGGGTTGAGGAAATATACTGTAATAGGATGATTTACTGGAGGGACCTGGCAGGAACTAAGCAGGGGTTTCCTCTTGGTCAGACTCCACCAGCTGCCCCTCAGGTGGAGGGGTGAGAGCCTGAGAGTGGGTCAGAGATCTGGGGTGGGCAGAAGGCCAGTCAGACAGGTCTTGGTGTTCTGGGCTGTTCAGACGGGGCCGGATGCTACCTTCCCATGGGGAACGAGGAGGGAGGACAAGCGAGGCTTTCGTGCCTTCTGTGCTTGCTCTAGCCTCCGAGCACCCCGAGAATGTGGTCCTACATTTGGGGAAGGGTGTAAAACAAACGAGGTTTTGAAACCAGCACATCTCCAATCCAGAGACCAATAAAGTCTCACTCCTATTGAGTAAAATGCATCCTTTTATCACAGGTAGATATACTGACATTAGCGAGGTGTCCTCTTTATACCACGTGTCCAAAGAATTAAATGACTGCCTGAACCGAATGAACGAACGTGGCATGACCCACAAAAGCAACAGAAAGCAGCCATACTATTGTAGCTGCTGCTGCTGCTAAGTCGCTTCAGTCGTGTTCGACTCTGTGCGACCCTGTAGACGGCAGCCCACCAGGATCCCCGGTCCCTGGGATTCTCCAGGCAAGAACACTGGAGTGGGTTGCCATTTCCTTCTCCAATGCATGAAAGTGAAAAGTGAAAAGTGAAAGTGAAGTCTCTCAGCCGTGTCTGACTCTTCGCGACCCCATGGACTGCAGCCTACCAGGCTCCTCCGTCCATGGGATTTTCCAGGCAAGACTACAGGAGTGGGTTGCCATTGTCTTCTCTGATACTGTTGCAGAGAAGAAGCCAATTCTGACACCCTGTTGTAACCGTTTCTTCAACTTGCATTTTGTTACTTTTGTTATTATAATAACTTTTGTTATTATAATTATATATATAATTATATAGATTGTTATTATAATTATATAGAATGGCTCCCTGCCCCTCTGCCTGATTTAAAGTAAAAGTGCCTTTGTTCAGAACCCTGTCCACCTGCTAATGGCAGGCAGGAAGGAATTTACACATCCCCTGCCTGAGGCTTGCCATTCTAGGAGATGTCTCCAAGATTAATGGCCTTTTTACTTTGCTTCCTCAACTCTCCCCCTCCCTCCAATCCCTTATCTATGAGTCTGGTATCCAGACTCCAATAAATGGTTATTTTAAGGTGCTAGCCTGCCATCTTCTCCGTCAGCCGGCTTCCCAATTAAAGTCTCTTTCTTGCCTCAAATCCTCATCTCTCGGACTTATTGGCCTGTCATGTGGCAAGCAGAATGACTTTGGACTCAGTAACAGTACAACCTAAGGAAGAGTGATGCTATGACCCACTGTGGGCAGGCACGTGCCTGCCACACCTCAGCCATCCCCGAGGAAGGTGATGTCTAATGATGATGATCACAAGGGATACTCTGAGTGAGGATTGTGTTATTCTTACTGTAATCTTTCATATGTCTCAGAGGTTTTAGGATCAGCTTGATAAAAAAGCATTTAAAATTAAAATTCTGGGGCTTCCCTGGTGGTCCAGGGGCTAAGGACTCCAAGCTCCCAAGGCAGGAGGCCCTGGTTTGATCCCTGGTCAGGGAACTAGATCCCACATGCTGCAACTAAGACCTACTGCAGCAAAACAAAAAAGAAAAAAAAAATTAAAATTCTGATTCTTAAAGAGGTCTACTTGAGATATCTGAACGAAAAAAATCAAGTTCTATAATATTATGGCTGAGAAACAAGGTGTCAACTTTTGTAGCATTTTATATGCAAAATACACATAGAGTTCAAGATCGCTAGTTCATGCAATCTGTGAATACAGTTTGTTTAGATTTTCCTTCAGTTCAGTCACTCAGTTGTGTCCGACTCTTTGTGACCCCATGGACTACAGCACACAAGGCTTCCCTGTCCATCTCCGACTCCCAGAGCTTGCTCAAACTCATGTCCATCGAGTTGGTGATGCCCTACAACCATCTCATCCTCAGCCTTCCTCCAAGTGATGTGTTCAACTTGCATGGCACGTGGCCTTTTCTTTTGAATGTTCAGTCCTTGACGTGCTTGTGGATGTCTATTCCCCTCTCTCACACTCAAGAAAACCTACTGGGCACGCAGGTGACAGTAAAGATGTTGGAGAGCTAGTTCCGAGTCTGCTTTAACTTCTTGAAAATATATTGTTTTAAAATACAGTGTTTCAGCTATTACAGGTAGGATTACTTCTGACAGACCCACAACTGATTGTAGCATAATAGGAAGTCATTGCAACTTGGTTGACTACTGTAGCTGAAAAGTCAGGAATTTAGGATTTAAGAATGTTACATTTTCTCCAGGCACAAAGCTCAACCTGCTTTCAATTTCTGGTGTATTGCACCCGCCCTGGGATTAATATAAGACCCTGTACAGTCTTCTGGTTTAGACCTTTGTGTCCTGGCAGGGCATACTTCTGCTTAATTAGATTGCACTGGCCAAATGCCTTATTCTTCCCTGAACAATGCAGCTATGGGACTACACAGTATGCGCTTACTATGCATCAAAGTAGTTATGTCCTAGTTTCTACTCGTTCACAGTGCTATTATATTCATGAAAGAGTGTAATGTAATATACAATTTTTTTTAATATCCAGGGATATTGTAAAGGGGAGTAATTGGCTATAAAGGTAAGAAGAAGGAATTAAGGCTTTAATAAATCTGTGTTAGACTCACTGCCTTGCTGTGTTTGAGGTCTTACCTAGTTTATTTCAGGCCTGGGGTTCTCCCTAAGGTACACAGGACTCAAGCTAATATATTTTAGAGGCATGCTATTTGGGACAGAAATTTCCAACTCTGATTTTATGATATGATAGGGGATCCTCAGCGATTTTAGGGAGGATGACAAAATATCTCAAAAGGAGATGCATTTCGTATTTACTTTAGCAAACTGACATATGCCTTTGAGTCCGCTTTCTTGAAGCTGTGGGGTCTGACCCGGCCTGTGCTGAGTACCTGGTGTTTAAAGAAGAAAGGGTCACAGTGCCAGCACTCAGGGAGCTTAGTCAAGTAGAACAGACCTGCAAAGGAGGCGGTGACACGTTCCGGGCGCGGCTTGCAGGAGAGGGTGCATGAAGTCATGGTCCTTGAACTAGACTTCGGTTCTGGTCTTTTCTGCCCAGTCAGGATGGAGTCTGCGAGGCCCCTTGGCAGTGGGCCTCACGTGTACGGAAGTGTGGCTGACTTTTAGAGCAATGTGTGTTTCTTTGTGAAAAGGTAATGACATTTTGTAAAAGGAGAGAATAGCAGGCTTCATAATACTTTCTCTTTACCACTGATTTCTTTGACCTATTTATTAGGGAAAGCATATGGGTATATGTATGTATGTGTGTGTGTATATATATATGTATGTTTACAAAAATACATATATTATTTGGATATTATGTTATATTAACATAAGTATTATATATAGGAATAATTTTGAAGCTAAAGCAGATAAAAATGAGATAGATAACACATTCTACCTGGTTCCTAATAGAATGAACCCTCCTGACAGGTATGGTCAAGCGCTTGGTTTGGAGCCTAGTGGGAAATGTTTAACAGTCAAAATACAGGAGAGGATTTCCTTTCTGAGAGAAGAAATGAGCTTTCAGATTAGAAGCTGCCACTCTCATCTTGAACATTTTTGAAACAGCAGTTGGCCTTTCTTTACTTGCCTGTCCATCCACCTGTTTATTCGCCCCGTATTTCATGAATGCTTTGTTTGAACACTTGTTTTGTGAGTTACTGTGATGAGGAGATGACACTGCCAACTCTCATGGGGGCGGGAATGCTTTCTTACTAGTTGTTGAATCCTTGTACCTAGTACAATGTCTGGAAAATGCAAGATATGCTTGGTTGGTTGGAGTGACCTGTACGAGAAAACTTACGGACTTGGCCCCTTCACTTCAGAAAGTGGATGTGGCACTTGAGGACGTAGTCATCAGAAACTAGTATGTTGTTGTTCAATTGTTCTGTTGTGTCTGACTCTTTGTGATGCCGTGGACTGCAGCATGCCAGGCTTCCCTGTCCTTCATTATCTCGCAGGGAGTTTGCTCAAATTCAAGTCCATTGAGTCAGTGATGCCATCCAACTGTCTTATCCTCTGTTGCTCCCATCTCTTCCTTCCTTCTATCTTTCCCAGAATCAAGGTCTTTTCCAATGAGTTGGCTCTTTGCAACAGGTGGAGGTTCAGCATCAGTCCTTCCAATGAATATTTAGGTTGATTTCCTTTAGGATTGTTGGCTTAACCTCCTTGCCATCCAAGGGATTCTCAAGAGTCTTCTCCAACACCACTATTCAAAAGCATCAGTTCTTCAGCACTCAGCCTTCTTTATGGTCCAGCTCTCACATTCTAACATGACTACTGGAAAAACCATAGCTTTGACTACATGGACCCTTGTCAGCAAAGTGATGTCTCTGCTTTTTAATATGCTGTCTAGGTTTGCCATAGCTTTCCTTCCAAGGAGCAAGTGTCTTTTAATTTCATGACTGCAGTAACCGTCTGCAGTGATTTTGGAGCCCAAGAAAATAAAATCTGTCAGTGTTTCCACTTTTCCCTCATCTATTTGCCATAAAGGGATGGGACTTCAGTAAAGGGTAAGTGCATATGAGAGCTGCTTTGGAAAACTGTGGAAAGAACAATCATTCCATTTGACTAAGACATGATGGTACCTACATGGAGATGTTGGTAACTTTATTGATAACTTCATTTCATATGATCACCCTGTCAGGGAAACCACAATGCTGCTAATTGCTTTGGCACAAGATAGGTTTTCTATTTTAACAAGCAGCAGAAAGAAATCTCACTCTTCCCCCGCCCCCAGTGACGTCTCAGCTTATGAGCCACCATTTCTTTTCAGTATGTAATACCTCGTGACTGTGGCTTGTGTGGCACAAGGAGCATTTTCTTAACTGCAGGGAACATCTTGGTGTTCGTGTGTTGGCTGTGTCTTTGGGCCTCAAGCTGGCTGAGCTCTTACCTCATTGCTGCATTTCCTATGATGATGAAAATGGGTGTGGTGGTTTCAAAGTAGAGAATTGCTATTCAATAAGTCCTTGTTGTTTAATTATGGACTTTAAAAGCTTACTTTATTTCTTTGTCTTAAACAGCCATGTGCTATTTTGTGGAGGGATTTGTTATTTTGTTTTTGGGTCATGTTGTTACTCTTGAATTTGGACTGTTGAAATCATAAGGACTAGTGATTAGAGGCAATTTTCCATAGAATTTAAGGTTGTGGTGAATATCTTCTTTAACTAAAAGAAAAAAAAAATGTCTCTTTGGGTTGAGCTTTTCTGGTAGTTCAGATGGTAAAAAATCTGCCTGCAATGCAGGAGACCTGGGTTCGATCCCTGGGTTGGGAAGATCCCCTGGAGAAGGGAACGGCTACCCACTCCAGTGTTCTGGCCTGGAGAGTCCCATGAGCTGAGGAGCCTTCTGGGTCATGGGGTCGCAAAGAGTTGGACACGATTGAGTGACTTTCAATTTCATTTGGGTTGAACGTGGAAATATACCTTTCAAATATAATTATTTTATTTATCTAAAAATAAATTAAGACTTCCCCGGTCATCCAGTGTTTAAGACTCTGTGCTTCCACTGCAGGGGATATGGGTTCAATCTCTGATAGGGGAACTAAGACCCTCAAAAGGTTACTGTGTGGTGTGGCCAAAAAAATAAATAAAATAAAGCCAAGAAATAAAAGTGTTTTGACTCCTCCTTCCCTCTGCCTTTTTGAGGTAACTCCCAAAGAATTTCTTGTTTGGTCCACTCACAACAAAGCCCACACTAACTCCTCACTGTTTCCTGTAAGATCTAGGCTCTTCCCTGTGAGTGGCACACCCTTCCTGCAGCTCTGATGAGAAACTCGTATTCCTCTTTCACGATTAAGCTCAAATGCCACCATCTATAATGTTCTGACACTCAGGCAACCCCATGGAGTCTAGCCCACCAGGCTCTTCTGTCCATGGGGTCTCCGAGGCAAGGATACTGGAGCAGGTTGCCATTTCCTTCTGCAGGGAATCTTCCCAACCCAGGGATAGAACCTTCGTCTTAGGCATTGCAGGCAGATTCTTTACCAACTTTACCAGCTGAGCCTGCCCTGTTACCTTCTAGTTCTCAGACAATTTGAGTTCTCTGATTCTGCTGTAATTTATAAAAAAGATCAAGCACTTAGGTGAAATTTGACTATTTATACATCAGCCTTCACTGCCTGTGAGTTCTTTCAAATTCAAGTCAGTCTTATGCTGAGTTGTACCTTCAAGGCAGAGTGGTCTGTTCACAGTTCAGGTTTAATACATCCTTGAACTTCCTGTTGGTTAGATCAATAGGAACCTTGCTATGGAGCCTTGCTTGGAGCTTCCTGTACCCCTACAGCACTGTAACGCTCTCAATGTTCTAAGGGGGCTCCAGTGTCCTTGAACTAAATGTAAACTTGCTCCAGGGGCATGGCCCAGGGAGAGGCAGGCGGGTGTGCGTGACGTCATACAGAGCACATGTGCTTACGGCACACGGGCCTGCGTCCCATGGAGGAGGCCAGGGGAACTCCGCTGTCTTTCTTGGGTTGGTCTCCTCTCCCCACCTACCTCCTTCTCACACAGCCCTGGGGAGCCGTGGCCGGAGGGCTGGTTCCTTTCTTTTCCCCTCTCTCTGTGTCTGAGGACAGGACTGGGACCAAAATAATCCGCAGTAGCTTTCTGCTGTGGGCAGCTTTCTGACTTGTGCCCTAAAAAAGGAAAATACACCTCCTTCAAGTATAAACAGCCGCTGTGAGAGTGCTCCTCGGGCTGGCGCTGAGCGTCTTTATCAGTTCAAGGTTTCCAGGAAGTGGTTGGAACACCACTTCCTGGGATGAAGAGGGAAATGACATGATCCTGGCAGCAAGTGTCTGTGGGAAACACGTCTTTTGGTGGATTTGATTGTGATGGAATATACAGACATTTCCAACCTTTTGGCCCAAATTCCATGTCGTGCACATGGAATGCCTCATGTGCATGAGTCATGCACATCTTATGGGCATAAGAAAGATATTTTCCAGGGTCCTGGGATAACCCTTAAATTTCCCCATTCAATTCACCCATGAATGTTAGCCTCCAAGGTCTGCTGTGAGACTTGAATGAGACCGTGTCCATGGAGCCCCTTTGGAAACAAAACATCAGCCGTGTTCAAATGTAGGTGCTACTGTCAGCTCTCTCCCACTTCAGACCTTTTTTCCTCACTTTCATCAAAAGGAGCAAGTCAGGCTTACCCTTCTCCCAGGCTTTGAACGTTGCTCATCATGTCACATGATGGAAATGCGAGGAGTGTTGATACGAAAGGGGACAATGGTAGTTCCTCAAAGAGAATGGAGCCCTTTATTTAACAGAGGGGGAACTGAAACTCAGAGTTTGTCAGGAAAAGCCAAACAGTCCTTGGCAGCACAGCTAAACTGAAACTCGGGTCCCTTGGATCTTCAATTCAAATTTACTGACCGATAAGTATGAAGTGTAGTACAGTGCAGTTAATACTTTGGAAAATAGGAACGACAATCTCCCTCTCTCCTTTTTTTTTCCCATGAAAGGTCCCCACCATGAGCTATAGTAAACAAGTGTTGGAAAATATGAGTCCCTAATAATATTCAAATACTCGTTTCTGTCTGGTTTGGATACGAAAGAAACATTTAGGTGCATCAGCACCTTTTCTACTTACATTCTTGTGTTTTATTTGGTGGATGCTGTGATATGTCTTCAGTATTTCCAAGAAGTAGGAAGAGAAGGGGGCAACGTGATCTGTTCTCAAATGTGATCACAGATATCAGAGGTTGAAGAATAGCCTCTGCAGTTGTGCTTTAGAATAGCTCAGTTCTTTGTCATTTTAAATATCCTGTGTTATACACCTTTAAAAAAAATACTTTGCTTCATGCATGTGTGCTGAGTAGCACCAGTCACGTCTGATTCTTTGTAACCCTGTTGACTGTAGTCTGCCAGGCTCCTCTGTCCATGGGATTCTCCAGGCAAGAATGCTGGAGTGGGTTTCTATGCCCTCCTGCAGGGGATCTTCCTGACCCAGGGATGGACTCCGTGTCTCTTGTGTCTCCTGCACTGGCAGGCGGGTTCTTTACTGCTGCACCACCTGGCGCTGACCCTTAATCTCCTCGACTTCCGCCTCCCCCGTCCCTGCTCCTTTCTCAGCTTTCTTTTTGGTTATTGCTAATATGCCAGTACTTCTGAGTAGTGATGGTAGTGTTTTTCCATACCTGCATCCTGTCCCCAATTCACAAGGTGACTTTTAAATCAGTCCAGTTCAGCTAAAATCTGGATGCTTGCCAGCAGGAGCATTGGAGCTCAAATTAAAGACACTCATCTTTTCTGGGGAAAATCATTGATAAAACTTAGTTTTGCTTTGAAAGCTTCACACAGAAAAAGATGTTTCTTCAGCACTGATCTGATAATTGTACCTGGTAGATCATAAAGCTCAACCCTCCAGGGCCCAGAAACCAGGGCAAGAGAGACTCCTAATGCAATGTGATCTGTTCATGACCTTCTTAGAAAAGAACAGCTCAGTTCTCCCTGAGGAACGCACTTTCAAATGCATCTCTCCTCACACCCTTCAGAAATAACCTCTTCCCCTGGACCACGCCGGGTGTAATGAATGGAAGGACACTGAATGAAGATGCAGTCAGAGCCTCGAGCCTATTTAAATGGCGGACCAGACCTTTCCGAAGTGTGTGTGTGTATGTAAATGAACGGACGTAGGCCATATGGGACACAGCTGGAAATATCAGCAGAGGTAATGCTGGCACAGTAGAAGGACACGAGCTTGAATTAGGTCATGCCCTGGATGCAGTTCTGAGCTCCTGAAGGTGAGACCCTGGCCGTCACTTCCCACCCCCAAGGGAGAACAATCTGGCCTGGCACCTGGCCCCAAATGATGGGTTAACTCTGGAGAGAAGGAAACTCAGAGCTGGCGGAGGCCAGACTTCCCTCCCCCAGAGCTCAGGGCTTGTCACTCCACAGACACAAGAAGAGGGCGTTGTATGGCAGCTGGAAAAAAAAAAATCAGAAAGGAGGTTTTGTTCCTTGCTTTCCTCTGTCCCCTATAGGCACGAATCCTGAGGACAGACGCAACAGAGATACACATGAAGTGCAGCTCACATTCAAGAGAAAGGGCTCCATGCTCTTAATAGTTTTAAAAAATAACTCTCTTTTAATATTTACCAGCTTCATTCATTCCATATACTCTTCAAGGTCATTTCTATTTTTTAAATTTTAGGATTCTGTCTGCCAGGATTCCTCACTTTAAGTAGTCAATAATCAAATAAAGAGTAGGGAAAAAAATCCCCCAAAGACTCTCAAGTAATGAAAGTGGGGAAGGGGAAGGATGTATGAGAGAGACAGAGGCAGAGAGTGTGTGTGTGTTTCACCTTAACAAGATTAAAGGGGGCAAGAATACAGGGGCATTTCCCCTTCTCTCCATCATTTGGACTTGTTAGAGTTAAAGCCCTTCCAAGGTTTTCCCAATAAATGCTGATGTCAGAATCATGGAGCTAGAAAGAAAGTCCTTATTTTCGAGGGAAACAAAATGAGCCCTAAATTAAATCATTTTCTAATTGGCAGTGAAGGGATGATTTAGGGTCACGTCATGGGCAGTGAGCACCCTGACTATCTTGTGAGTGAGATCTACGCGTGGGTGAAAAATGAAAGGTCATGGAGACCTTATCAGTGGTTTCCACCAACTATTAAATTCAAATTTAACTGGTTCAAGAGTAACCGAGATTCGCAGACTAAACCAAATGCATGATGACGATCTGGAGAGGACCTGACATCTTACATGCATCAGAGCAGGGAATTAAACGATTGTTACCATTTAATTCTGTAGAATTTTTGTTCGCATCCCTTTAATGGGTGGCCATGGAGCATTTTTTGCAGTTTTGCAACAAACAACAGCCGTTTTGGCCTCCTGTTTGCTGAACACTTCAGTGTGCCCTCCCTATTTCTGCCGTTTACTCTTGAATTTATTTTGCAATGTTCTGTGCCCAAACTGGAAGATCCTTCTGAACAAGAAAAGGCACTCATAGGCACTGAAAAGCAACTTTCTTCATCCTTTGATTCATTCCTGGCAGGATCCGGGCAGAATATCCTTTCCTCCCCGGTACTGCAGAGTCGGGTGTAAAGCTGCCTTAACCAGGAAGTCAGAGTTCAGGCTTCTAGTCCTTTCCACTGGTTCAATGAGCACCTTTACCTGGCTGGTAAAAGCGTCCTAGTTTGGAAGAGCTCCCGGGCCTCCTTTGTGCTCTCAGGAAAGCGTGCGGCGTGCGCAGGCGCACTGCGCGTTCCGTGGCTTTGGTGTGTGCAGCGAGACTGGGTAAGAGCTCCATGTTGACGCCTGCCCAGGCTCCGTGCTCCACTGAGCGAGTGGGAAGCCTCCCTCACTTCTGTGCGAGGGATTGAGAGTGTGTGTGCAGTATATGCATGTATGCATTTGTGTGGGCTCATGTTTACTTTTCTTTAGATCCCATTAACCAAGTGTCAAGTACATCTGCCATTACTTAGCAAGGTTACTATTTCTGGTGTCCCAGTTTTATTCAAGTCTTGAAAAATTCAGTACATTTCTGCTGATACTTTGGAATGCTCTTTTCCCTGGGTCTTTATATATATGTTTGTGTGCATATATATATGCATTGTGTCACATGCGTGCTCATGTGACACAGTCATGTCCAGTTCCTTTGCAACCCTATGGACGGTAACCCACAAGTCTCCTACATCCATGGGGTTTTCTAGGCAAGAATGGTGGAGTTGGTTGCCATTTCCTCCTCCAGGGGACCTTCCTCATCCAGGAATGGAACCCACAGCTCCAGCGGCTCCTGAATTGGCAGGTGAATTCTTTACCGCTGAGTCACCCAGGAAGCCATATATATATATAGAGAGAGAGACTTTATATATATAAAGTCCTCCTAATTCATGTATGAATGGCTCTGGGGTTTGGATATTTACCATCTTCTGTCCCTGATTCCACCCCATGTACCAAGCCCCACCTCAGTCCTGCTGTCTTGCACGTTGTCTGAGTAGACATTCTAATTGTGCAAGGGCAGAAGTCAGCACTAGGAAGAGATTCGCTGTTTTATAGACCAATCTTTTTGTTTTACAAATGAAGACATGGAAGTGGCCAAATGAAACGACTTGTTCAAAGTCATTCGGGTAAGTCTGCTGACCTTTAGTCTAATTTATTTTTTCTGACATAGTATTGGATTTTTCTAGATGATGCAGAGGTTGAATTCCCCCCCCCCCCACCTTGTGTCCTATAAGTTTCTTTAGTGCCATGGCTATTAACTTCTCTTGAGAGTTATAAGTTCGAAATCAATATACTCAGGTAAATTATATGTAACTGGATGTTCCTTAATGATCATCATACTGATTTGCACATAGTTATTGTTCAGTTGCTCAATCGTGTCCGACTCTTTGCCAACACATGGCCTGCAACACGCCAGGCTTCCCTGTCCTTCACTATCTCCCAGAGTTTGTTCAAGCCCATGTCCATTGAGTTGATGATGCCATCCAACCATCTCATCTTCTGTTGCCCCCTTCTCCTCCTGCCCTCCATCTTTCCCAGCATCAGAGTCTTTTTCAGTGAGTCGGCTTGTCACATCAGATGGCCAAAGTATTGAAGCTTCTGCATCAGTCCTTCCAGTGAATATTCAAGACTGATTTCCTTTACGATTGACTGGTTTGATCTCTTTGCAGTCCAAGGGACTCTCAAGAGTCTTCTCCAACACCACAATCAATTCTTTGGTATTCAACCTTCTTTATGGTTCAACTCTCACATCCATACATGACTACTGGAAAAACCATAGCTTTGATTTTACGAACCTTTGTTGGTATTTAGTAAATGTTGAATCAGTTTTGTAATCAGGATGAGATGAAAAGTGGGAAGGTGTCTAAAGCTTATTATTGTTGTTGTTAAATACAAATATTACCAGTTATTGACTTGGCATCGGTAAAATCCACCCTCTGCCAACAGAGAAGATCTCCAGTGTCCTTTGGGAGAGAGCTGGTATGATTCAAGCATTTGGAAGGCTTTTAACTAAAATGCTCCTCTGGCAACTGTCCAGGAGAAGACCTCCTCAAATAGCTGTACATTTATGCCGCTGGCCCAGCCCAACTGGCCTTCTCTAGAACAGCTGAATGGGTAAGAGGGTCTGTCCTGGGGTCAGTTCCAACCTGAGCTGTTTGCTTGTTGTAAGACACTGAGTGAATTTCCAAGATCCCTTATATGTGAAATAGGTGCCCTGGGGCTGTCATGTGCAAAAGCATGGAAGAGCTTGGCTTTCAACCTGGAACACTTTATGCTCCTAAGAAGTGCTTGTGTCTGTCAGAGTGCTGCTGTGGGGATTAAGTGGTTACTATCTGTGTGACCTTAGTACATTCCTTACATTCTTTGTATCTCAGTTACCTCATCTGTAAAATGGGGACAATACTGGAATTCCAGTCATAAAGTAGTTGTGAAGATTAAATGAATCAATATGTGTAAAGTGCTCTGGACAATGCCTCTCACTGACTAACTTAAAAAAAATAAGCAATTACTATTGTTATGTACAGCCATTGGGTTTCCCTGGTGGCTCAGAGGTTAAAGCATCTGCCTGCAGTGTGGGAGACCTGGGTTTGATCCCTGGGTTGGGAAGATCCCCTGGAGAAGGAAATGGCAACCCACTCGAGTACTCTTGCCTGGAGAATCCCATGGATGGAGAAGCCTGGTGGGCTACAGTCCACGGGGTCGCAAAGAGTCGGACACGTCTGAGCGACTTGACTTGACTTGACTTCACTTCACTTCACTTCATGTACAGCCATTAATGCAAAAACTATTCAGTGATGTTTACTCATTAAATAGTAGCCTTTCTTATTATTTATTCTTTCCTCCTTTTTAGAAGAAGTGGTCCATAAAAATAAGTGGTATCACTCTGACAGCTTTTCTGGATCTTAAACAGTGGTCTTTTTTTTTTTTTTGGCCAAGACATGCAGCATGTGGGATCTTAGTTCCCCAACCAGAGATCAAACCTGTGTGAGTGTCTGTGTGTCTCTCTGTGTGTGCACACACTTAGTCACTCAGTTGTGTCTGACTCTTTGTGACACGATGGACTATAGCCCACCAAGCTCCTCTGTCCATGGAATTTCCCAGGCAAGAATACTGGAGTAGGTAACCATTTCCTTCTCCAGGGGATCTTCTCAACCCAGGGATCAAACTCTTGTCTCCTGCATTGGCAGGGGGATTTTATACCACTAGCACCACCTGGGAGGGGCTGCCCAGTGCTAAAGTGGTAAAGAACCCACCTGCCAGGGCAGGAGATGCAAGAGATTTGGGTTCGATCCCTGGGTCAGGAAGATCTCCTTAAGGCAGGTATGGAAACCCATTCTAGTATCCTTGCCTGGAAAGTCCCATGGACAGAGGAGCCTGGCAGGCTATAGTCCAGTGGGTCACAAAGAGTCAGATATGACTGAACAACTAAACAACACACACATAAACACAATCAAAACTTTAAGTTTTATGAAAAGATGCCCCTTATTTCATCTCTCATGTTCCTCATGTATTTTGAATGCTGAGTTATATTTATATGCAATTCTTCTTGTTACAGGGCTCAGGACATTCTAGGCTTACTTTCCTTATACATGGATGTTGAATGCTCGTTTTCTTAGCCATCTTTGGCTGCATAACAAATTGCCCTAAATCTCAGTGGCTTCAAAGAAGAAGAAACATTTTCTCTCTCTCCCAGTTTGTCAAGGAGAGGAGTTCAGGGGTAGATCTAGCTCAGGGTCTTTGACAGAGTTGCATTTAAGATGTTGGCTGAGACTCAGTCATCTGAAGGCCGGCCAGCGTGGAGAATCCTCCTCTTAGTTAGCTCATGTGTGTGGATAGCAGCTTGGTGCTGGCTGTTGCCTGGAGGCCGCAGTTCCGTCCTGCCTGTAATTCTTCCTGGGGCTGCTGTACTGTCCTCGAGGCGTGATCGCTGACTTCCTCCAGAGCGAATGGGCCGAGAGTGCAAGGAAGACCCCACAAAGTCTTTAGGACCTAGCCTTAGCCACATAGATCTTTCCTGTTCCATGTCGGAGGGGGCTATAAAAACTGAATGCCAGGAGGTGAGAAGCACCGGAGTCCTCGTGACAGCAGGCTATCACACACCTGTTCCTCTTTCTTTTTCCTTAACCCTGTCTGGCTGTGTAACTGCTAATTCTGCATACTTAGAAAATATGATTTAAATTTACTTAAGCTTGACTGGGGCTTCCCAGGTGGCTCAGTAGAAGCCACAGGAGACTGGGTTCGATCCCTGGGTTGGGAAGATCCCCTGGAGGAGGGCATGGCAACCCACTTCAGTATTCTTGTCTGGAGAATCCCATGGACAGAGGAGCCTGGGGGCTCCAGTCCATGGGGTCTCAGAGTTGAACACGACTGAAGTGGCTGAGCACGTGTGCATGCAGGCACAGGCTTGACTAGAGAACCCGTGTCTGGTAAGCCTCAGGAGCTAGAAAATAAGGTAACAGTGTTGGAAATGGGAGGGTTGGATTCAGTATAAGTAGCTGCAGGATTCTGGGTCAGGAAGACAAGTGTAGAGAAGAGATGTCTAACCAAGCACATTTCAGGGCGGCTCCCTTGATCAGGAGGATTTGTGGGATTATGTAGGAAGACAGGACTCTGGAGAGTGGGTCCTAGAGAGCTGGACCAGAGGCACCCCTAGCTGTTTATCCTCAGAGAGGATGTTTCATCGAATGGGTTTTTCTGATTTATGCCTGTGAGCATGCTGAGTTGGGTTCAGCAGCACCCTGGCAAGTAATCAAGTCTTGACAACC
Organism: Cephalophus harveyi; assembly: GCA_006410635.1. Classification (NCBI taxonomy): domain Eukaryota; kingdom Metazoa; phylum Chordata; class Mammalia; order Artiodactyla; family Bovidae; genus Cephalophus; species Cephalophus harveyi. Next base: position 118,316 of record SJYT01023040.1, read on the forward strand.
TGAACCTCAGCATCCACAGAGAGCAGGTAGCTTTGGGGAACAAAACTGAAGATATGAAAATTTCACACTTACAGTGGTGGTATCCATTTAGCAAGACAGTGACATTACACCAGATCTCTGCTGAAAAATGTTGCATCTAGAAATCTACATGGCCTTAACAAAAATTTGCCATTGTGGTTTATTACAGGATATTGAATATATTTCTCTGTGCTCCACCGTAGATTCTTGTTGTTTGTCTATTTTATAAATAGTATGTTGTATCTACTAGTCCCATCCTCCTAATTTAACCCACACCCCTACCCGTTTGGTTACCATGAATTTGTTTTTATGTAGCTTTGTGAATCTATTAAGTTACTGTTTGTATTGTACCTACTGTGTGTGGAGTTTAATTTTTTAATCATTAACTCCTGACGTGTACTGAGTGTTCACTGCACACTAAGGTTACTCTCAAGTTTCATCCCAGTGACACAGCTGAGAGATGTGTGGAGTCGGCAGGAAAACAATGGACCGTGGAGAGAAGCAGCTGGCAGTATCAGCCTCAAGCCCACCTCCTGGTGGCCCTGGGAGGTGGGTGGGTTATCTGACTTCCCCCAGCTATAATTTCTTCATCTGTACAATTAGGGATCAGCAAGAGCTTACCTCAGAGTTTGTTGTGAAAGTTTAGAAAGACAAAACGTGCAGAGCACTCAGTGCACCTGATAGGGAGCACTCAGTAAATGTTATCTGAGTATTCATAGAAACGTCCTTTCTCCAATTGCAGTTAATTCCTTTATTTGACAATTACTGTCTGATTTCTTTTTATCTGCCAGGCATATTTTTGGGTTTTGGGAAACAGACTTGAATAAAGTGTCCAGGATCACTATCCTCATGGTGTGGTATTGATAGTGATAAAGAAAGCCACAGAGCATAAAGTGTGTAAGATGATGGTATGTAAAAACGCGAAACAGAGGAGGAGAGCAAGTGCTGAATTTTGGAGGGAGATGCTGTTTTATAGAGGGTCATCAAGGTAATCCTCGAAGACATATGTGCAGAGAACTGGAAGAAGTGAAGGAAAGAGTTACAGAGGTACCTGGGAAGACATTCTGGGCAAAGGGGACAGCAGGTGCAAAGGTCCTGAGGGGTGGCATGAGATCTCATGGACTGTAGCCCACCAGGCTCCTCTGTCCATGGGGCTTCTCAGGCTATACATACTGGAGTGGGTGCCAGTTCCTCCTCCAGGGGATCTTCCTGACCCAGGGATCACACCCATGTCTCCTGTGTTGGCAGGCGGATTCTTTACCACTGAGCCACCTGAGCAGGCTTGATGGCATACTTGGCATGCTGATGAATGCCAAGGAGTCCACTTCAGGTGGAGCAGAGAGGGTAGGTGGTGGTAACAGATGACATCAGAGAGGCAGTGGGTGTTCAGCTCATGTAGGGTTCTGAAGGTCATAATGAAGAGTTTGCCTTTAACTACTAGTGAGAGAGGAAGACACTGGAGAATTTCAAACAAAGGAGTAACGTGATGTGACTTACATTTTATAGGCACCACTCTAGCTACTGTGTTTGAATCAACTGCAGGGGCGAGAGTTAAAAGAAACTCTGTTGAAATGATTCGGGAACAAAAGAGTGGCTGCTCGAACCTGACAGACTTTGGTGGAGGGAAGAGGTCAGACTCTGGACAGACTCTAGATCAAAAGGAGACTTGACAGGAGTCAAGGAGAACTCCAGGATTTGGGGCTGAGCAAGTGGACAGATGGGGTTGCTTGTGGGGATGGGGAAGTTTGTGGGAGGATGTCTGGGAGCGGGGATCAAGAGTCTGGGTTCAGATGTGCTAAGTTTAGAAGTTTCTTAGAGACGCTTCAGTGGCGATGAGCAATAGAACTGGATCTCTAGGTCTGGAATTCAGGGGATAGGGTGCGGACTGCAGACTTCCGTCTGGCCGTTGTGGGTGATTGCTTGGATCCACAGCTGAGAAAGCAGTGTGGATGGGGAAGAGGAGTGGTGTGATGATGAGCCGAAGTCTACAGAACACACAGGAGCCCCTGATACGGAGGAGGGCTAGGAAAGCAGGCTTCCTGATACCACGTGAAAGAGAGAGAGATCAGTTATACTCACTGCTGCTGATACAGCAAATGAGATGAGGAAGAGGGTTAACCAACAGCATGGCGAGCGAGGCGTTCCATTTGATCTTCCGGAGAGAACAATGAAAAACCTGGATAATGTATTTTAAAACTTTGTTTTCGAATTCTCCATGAGCTGGCAAGGAAGCAAAGAATCCTTAGGGAGACAACCTTTGCCAGGGCAGTGCTCTTGGACAGGCAGTGTGAGGAGCGTCTGCTCCCCAGGTGGAGGGGGCTTTATATCAGAGTCCGGACATGTCAAGAAAAGCCACAGGAAGGGACACAGCCTGCCTGGGGGCACGTGCAGGTGGTTGGAGGATCGTGAGGGGAACATGTGGAAGCAGGGGAGAGTGCTGGAGTTTAGAAGAAAAAGGAAATATCAGATAATTTCTACAGGATTTTGTAGGCTTGCCTTCCATTACAAACCACTCAGTAGAGATTAGCAGTCATGATTTAAAAAATATATATTTTTGTTTATTTATTTTTGGCTGTGCTGGGTCTTCATTGCTGTTCATGCTTTCTCTAGTTGCGGTGAGCAGGGGCTGCCCCCTAGTTGTGGTGTATGGGGTGCTCCCTAGTTGTTCATGGGTGCTCCCTAGTTGTGTGTGGGTGTTCCTTGTGGTTTGTGGGGTGCTCCCTAGTGGTGTGTGGGTGCTCCCTAGTTGTGTGTGGGTGCTCCCTACTTGTGGTGTGTGGGTACTCCTTACTTGTGGTGTGAGGGTGTCCCTCTTGGTGTGAGGGGTGCTCCCTAGTTGTTTGAGGGGTGCTCCCTAGTTGAGGGGTGCTCCCTGGTTGTGGTGTAGGGGTGCTCCCTGGTTGTGGTGTGTGGGTGCTCCCCAGTTGTGTGTGGGTGCTCCCTACTTGTGGTGTGAGGGTGTCCCTCTTGGTGTGAGGGGTGCTCCCTAGTTGTTTGAGGGGTGCTCCCTAGCTGAGGGTGCTCCCTAGTTGAGGGGTGCTCCCTGGTTGTGGTGTGTGGGTGCTCCCTAGTTGTGTGTGGGTGCTCCCTAGTTGTGGCGTGGGGGCCTCTCATCGCAGGGCTTCTCTTCTTGCAGAGCCTGGGCTCCATGGTGCAGTGGCTTCAGTAGCTGTGACACGGGGGCTCAGTATTTGCGGCCGCCTGGGCTAGCAATGGCACCCCACTCCAGTACGCTTGCCTGGAAAATCCTATGGACGGAGGAGCCTGGTGGGCTGCAGTCCATGGGGTCGCTAAGAGTCGAACACGACTGAGCGACTACACTTTCACTTTTCACTTTCATGCATTGGAGAAGGAAATGGCAACCCACTCCAGTGTTCTTGCCTGGAGAACCCCAGGGGCGGAGGAGCCTGGTGTGCTGCCGTCTATGGGGTGGCACAGAGTCGGACACGACTGAGGCGACTTAGCAGGGCTCTGGAGCACAGGCTCTTAGCTATGGTGCAGGGCCTCAGCTGCTCTGCCGCGTGTGGGATCCTCCCAGATCAGGAATCGGGCCCGGGTGTCCCGCACTGGCAGGCAGATTCTTCCCCACTGAGCCACCAGGGAAGCCCTAGCAGCTGTGGTTTTAAGGAGAGTGCCAGGGAAGCTGGGTGGTTTTCTCCAGTCCTGTTCAGCTGCTTGGCGCAGTGTGGACCAGGGTTTGACTGGTAGGTCAAAGTGAGGAGGGTGGGGTGTGGGTGGTAATTATGATGCCCTGTGGAATCCACATGGGTAAGGCAAGATGAGAGGGCAGAGGAGGGCAAGGGAAGCTTAGCAATCAGAGCCACCTGTATTTCCATCTTGCCATTGATTATCAATAATTTGTCTCTATGTTCTCAGTTGCTTATAAGCCCGTGTCTCACTCTTTGGTGTTCCCAACATGCTCGGTGGCAGTTTTTTTTCTCCCAGGTAGGAAATCCATAACTGTCACTTGGATTGTGCTTTCATACTTTTCTTAGTCATTATACATCAGTCGCATTATGTGAAATTTTATTGAAAACACTTTAAAAAAGTCAGCTCCAAGAAAAAGTCTTATAAATATGTATAAAGAACTATTCTGCTCCAAAATGCTACTTTTGATTATAGATGTATCGGAACAGATGAGGTAGACTGAGCTTTTGACGATATGGTCAATTTTGTCAATTAAGTAGATGGAGAAAAAGAAATATTTCAGTAAGTATTTGGCTTGAACTATTTGAATTGACCTGTGTACATTTAATCAAATTGACCTAAACTCTTGCCAATTTTCCACTTTATTTTGAGGAAAGTCTAGAAGATTAAAAAAAAAAAGGCAACCATCTTTTTTTTTTCTTTTGAAAATAATATTTTTGTAATGATTATCAATTTGAAATTTTATTAAAGCTAGGTAGCTGTGTGTGTGTTTTGTGTGTGTGTGTGTGTGTGTTGATAGGGGGTTGATGGGGCCAGGAAGAGAACATGGAATAAAAAATAGTTAGGTCAGAGGTCAATGATTGGCAAAGGGTTTCTGAAAGTAATCCTCTTGCGTGTGCCTGCTTTATATTAAAGATGAGCAGCCACGAGTATAGTTTTGAGGTCTAGCAATGTATGACTTTCATCAACAAGTATGTTTTGTGTATCTTCTTGTGCGTGATGCTGTGCTAGGTGTCGGGGCCATGGTAATTAAGACAGATAAACAGCAAGATAAGATTCTTACTATCATGGGGTTCAAAATCCCACGGGCTATAAATTAGACTCCTTGTGGAGACAGAGTGGCAAAATTTGGATAACTGACAAAATGTGGGGGGGTTAGGAAGAGAGGGCTGTAGCCGATCAAACGGAAGTTCGATCCTGAGAAGACGGTGGTGTAACTTATGTCGAGAAGGCTGTAGTGTCTGGGAATGATGCTGACTCTGATGATGCAAGGTGAGCTAGAAGGTCCACACAGACTTGTGGATGGAAATGTCCAGTGGGAATTATATGAGAAGGCAGAACACACACGAATGGGACTGCTGTGGTTCCTGGGTGGAGGAAAGGGAGGATGTGGAAACGGTGCGAGTGGTGAGTTCTGAGCCTGGCTGTAAAGAGGAGAATGCTGATTGTTGCTGCCTCCATTAACGCAGTCAGTGCCGGTATACTGTGTGTAATCTTAGTTTTTGAATGTGAGGTTTGTATTTTTTCCACACAGTAGACTTGAAATCACATGGGAATGTACCAGGAAATAGCACTAGGTTCTAAAGGTAGAAGAGCTAGCCCTAATGATGTCAGTTAAGTCAAATTTCATTTCAAGCACTGGAAAGATGACATATATATACCAACAGAAGTTTGCCCAGGACTAAGACGAGCAAGCTTTCAAAGTGTCACCGCATTTCTGTATTTGGTTTATGTATGTGCTTTTCTCCCTGTCGTCCCTAAAATATTACTGGGGGATACTCACGTTTTGTTAGCCAAGTTGATGTACTCTCAAAATCTGACCTTGCTCAGACCTAGGGAATGTGTGCTATGCAGCTCAGACCGTCCTGTTTGCCTTTCCTTTTCATGTGGCCCTTTTAGTGTCAAGGTTAATTCTTGTGGAAAGCATGCATGCGTGCCAAGTTGCTTCAGTCCTGTCTGACTCTTTGTGATCCTGTGGGCTGTAGCCCGCCAGGCTCCTCTGTCCATGAGATTCTCCAGGCAAGAATACTGGAGTGGGTTGCCGTGCCCCCCTCCAGGGGTATCTTCCTGAACCAGGGATTGAACCCTCATCTCTTACGAATCCTGGATTGGCAGGCGGGTTCTTTACCACTAGCACCACCTGGGAAGCCTGTGGGAAGCACGGGAGGGGGAAAAAAAAGGAAGTTTTCCTTCCGGAGACTTTGCTCCTGGACATCCCCGCTTTCACTCACTCCTTACCTCTCTTTCTTTCTCACCTCCCACCCTCCATCGTCTCCTCCCCTGAGCTGGGGGAGATGGGGGTGTCTGAGAGGTGCAGGTGGTGGGTAGAAGCCCGCAGCCCTAACCATTCTCTCCCTGTTTGATTTTCCTCTTGGTCTCCTGCCTACTCGCCAGCCAGTATTTCTGGTAATAGTCTGCTCATAATGGAAGCGTCGTAAGTACACGCTGCAAAGCCTCACCTTTAAACTTTCATCTTGCTTAATTCGAGGAAGCGTGATTCTGGATCCTCTGTACTGCTTTGTGTTCCCGACAGATAGCTGATATCCGTTTCAGCTCTCTCCCTTTGTCTCCCAAGTGTGTTTTTAATAAATGCCCTATTTAAAAAATTATTCCTCCAAAGCATATCCCAGACAAAAACCACACTAATTTTTCAAGGACTTTTTTTTTTTTTGAGGGTGAACAGCTGAATTTGTAAATAACCATTTAATTCCATTTGTTGTATCCTTAGGGCATTTTGCTGTTCATTTTGCTTAGAAAATTCTAACAGTTTGTTACGGTTCAGCTTTGATCAGAGTGAGTTTCCTAGCAATGGAGAAAGAAACAGCTTTGTCACCATCACCAAGAAAGAGAGATTCTCTTGGGAAGGGTAAAGTATGTCTTCGTGATCTTGCTTTCAGTGCGATCGAAGAAACAAATTCATATCCAGTGTCATCGTGGTGCAAAAGCACCTTGCATTTATTCAGTTTTCATCCTTTCTCCTACTTGCTGCTAAGTCGCTTCAGTTGTGTCTGACTGTGCAACCCCATAGACAGCAGCCCACCAGGCTCCCCGGTCCCTGGGATTCTCCAGGCAGTAACGCTGGAGTGGGTTGCCATTTCCTTCTCCAATGCATGANTGGTGCAAAAGCACCTTGCATTTATTCAGTTTTCATCCTTTCTCCTACTTGCTGCTAAGTCGCTTCAGTTGTGTCTGACTGTGCAACCCCATAGACAGCAGCCCACCAGGCTCCCCGGTCCCTGGGATTCTCCAGGCAGTAACGCTGGAGTGGGTTGCCATTTCCTTCTCCAATGCATGAAAGTGAAAAGTAAAAGTGAAGTTGTTCAGTCGTGTCCAACCCTCAACGACCCCATGGACTGCAGCCCACCAGGCTCCTCCATCCATGGGATTTTCCAGGCAAGAGTACTGGAGTAGGGTGCCATTGCCTTCTCCTTCTCCTACTTAGAGTTCTTCAAAAAGAGACTCACTTCATTTTGAGGAAATGGTATTGTTTCCCCAGACCCTGAATCTAAAACAGATAGACAAACATTTTTGAGTTCCTTTGTTCTCAGGGATTTCTCCTCCCCCTCTCACAGGATGCTTTACATTGTTCAACTAAGAAGGAACCTTTTGCTCCTTAAGAATTTGAAAAGACGCATTTATTTCTTATGAGCAGCACAGAACAATTAGGCAATCACTCTTGTATCAAGTGTCCACTGGTGGGAAAAGGTGACAGAATTGCATGGGGGGCTCATTATAAAACAGTACAGAATAAAAACATGAATTTACCAGTAAAATAAAAAGCAGCCAAAAATGGGCTATAAATTATTGCATGAAAAATGAAAATTAAAATCATCTTCAACAGATACAATGCCTTGACTAGTCATTTGGGATCAGTGGTAATTGGTTCATTGAAAAGATCAGTTAATGAAAAAGCAGTAAAGCAGGGATATTATTAAAAAGGATACACGTGTCTTAAACAGTTTATTTTATATTAAATATATAAATGCTCACTCAACAATCCTTTGAGATAGCACCATGGTGTTTTCTTTGATTGTGGTTGAAATGACTTGGATTCTCGCAGAAATAACACCCACAATCTATGATTTCTAATTTTGGTGTCTTTAAGTAGAGCAAAACTTGAAGACTGTGAACAATCTGAGTACAGAACTCTTCCTGACTTTCATGACATTTTCTCCCAATCTTTTATGGTACAAAAACATACATCTTCAAAGGAGTATTTTTAGCTATTTGCCTTTATCAAGGTTTTTCAAACCATTCAGTCTATTTTTTTTTCGTAGAAATAATGACTCTTTTGCAATTATACATGTAATTTCAAACTAATTAAATTACATAATTAAAATAGCAAGTACATCTGGTATAAACAAGATTGGGGGCATGTTAGTAGGAACAGAGCCCCACTGCAAGGACTGTCTATGAGGGCAGCCCAGCCATGTGGTCAGATTCCCGTGGGATCCATCGCTCCTCTTCTGTGAAACGGAAGAAATAAACAATGGTTGGTTAATTCAGTTATTGAGATCCATTGTTGTTGTTGTTGCTAAGTCATGTCAAACTCTTTGTGACCCCATGAATTGCAGCACGCCAGGCTTCCCAGTCCTTCACCATCTCCTGGAGTTTGCTCACACTCAAGTCCATTGAGTTGGTGATACCATCCAACCATTTCATCCTCTGTTGCCCGCTTCTCCTCCTGCCCTCAATCTTGCCCAGCATCAGAGTCTTTTCCAGTGAATTGGCTCTTTGCATCAGGTGGCCAAAGTATTAGAGCTTCAGCTTTACTGTCACTCTTTCCAATGAATATTCAGGATTGATTTTCTTTAGGCTTGACTGGTTTGATCTCCCTGCTGTTCAAAGGACTCTCAAGAGTCTCCGTCAACACCACAGTTCGAAAGCATCAATTCTTTGGCACTCAGCCTTCTCTGTGGTCCAACTCTTACATAACACATGACTACTGGAAAAAGTATAGCTTTGACCATACAGACCTTTGAGGACAAAGTGATGTCTCCACTGTCTTTGGATCCATAGATATCAGTTCAGTTCAGTTCAGTTCAGTCGCTCAGTTGTGTCCGACTCTTTGTGACCCCATGAATCGCAGCATGCCAGGCCTCCCTGTCCATCACCAACTCCCGGAGTTCACCCAAATTCATATCCATCGACCTGGTGATGCCATCCAGCCATCTCATCCTCTGTCGTCCCCTTCTCCTCCTGCCCCTAATCCCTCCCAGCATCAGGGTCTTTTCCAGTGAGTCAACTCTTCACATGATTTCATTAGTTTTTACTTAATGTTGTTTTTTTGTCTGGGGTTTCATCCAGGACACCTCATGACATTGAGTAGTCATGTCTCCTTAGGCTTCCCTGGACGGTGACTGTTTTGCAAACTTTCCCTGTTTTTGATGGCCTTGACACCTTTGGGGAGCAGTGGTCAAGTGTTTTGTCCCTCAGTTTGGATTTGCCTGACCTTTTCCTCGCATGTAGCTTGGGCTTGCGGGTTTTTGTGGGGAGGATCCCAGAGGGAAAGTGCCCAGTCCCATCACTTCATACACAGGGGCACTTATCAATACAGTCAATCTGACTCATCACTGTTGACGCTGACCTTGATCCCTGGCTCAGGTTGTGTCGTCAAGTCTCTCCTCTGCTGCATTTGTGTGATTTTGATTCTCGCAAATTTTGCTTTTAATTTTGTGTGATTTTGAGTTTTGCTTTGCTACAGAGAAGTGGGAGGTGGGTCAGTTCTTTCAATTGCGTTGTCTTCATGGTAGAGTTAGATCGTGTGGCCTCCTTGTGAGGGTTTTGCCAATAGCTGAAAGAAACGCACTGAATGTCATTGTAGCCCTCCTACTGAACTCGTTTTGCTGTCTTGTCTCATGTTTCTTGAGCTCTAGTATCTAACTGAAGGAAACAGTCTCCAAAGATGTTTTTTTTTGGCAATGATTTGGAAAGGAAAGAGAACACTGAGGCTGTACCGTTGTGCTTCTGCACTGATTCAGAGTTTCAAGAACCAGCGTGGCACTGTGAACACAGCTTTGGGAGGGAAATCCTGAGACCTGGGTTTTACAGTTTCCTCTGACTCTTCTAATTCTAGGATTTAAAAATCTTAACCTTTGACTCCACGTTGCCTGGGAGAATTTGAGGGGACAGTTATAATTGCCTTCCTTATCTTTAGAAAGGTGGTTTTAGGGATTCCGTGCATGCTAACTGTGCAAATGCATCATAAACCACACAGTGCTGAAAAGTCAGGAAAAGAAAGAATGGGAATCTGCTAGAGGGCCAGGGAAAGGCTGCAGGAGCCCTTTCTGCCTACACCGCAGTTAGGAATCGCAGAGCAGGGTGTGGTGAAGATCCCTGCTGTTAAAAAAAAAAGTGGACCCGAGGGACAGAGAAGATAGTGAATTTATCTACAGTGCTGAGAACATCTCCAGGCCTAAAGCTTGGATGACAACTATTCTTCAGTGGCATCAGAACTGTGAGAAGTACAGTTAGCTGTTGAACGAAAGTCTGATAATAATAATCATGGTGATTGAGAATCCACTATAGAAATGGAAGCTGGACAACAGAGCTTGAAAGGGTTTTCTTGTTTGAAAATCCCATTGATGATGTGGCTGGATCTAGAGTCTGTCATACAGTGTGAAGTAAGTCAGAAAGAGAAAAACAAATATCGTATATTGACACATATGTATGGAATCTAGAAAGATGGTGCAGATGAGCCTGTTTGCAGGGCAGGGCTAGAGACGCAGACGTAGGGGACCAACTTGTGGACACAGAGCGGGAAGGGGAGGCAGGGAAGGACTGGATGTTTACACAGGCACGTGTGCAACAGAGAGCTAGTGGGAACCTGCTGTACAGCACAGGGGGCTCGGCGCTCTGTGATGGCGAAGGCGCGGCCCGGGGAGTGTGGCAGGGAGCTTCCAGAGGGAGCGGATCTATGCCTACATGTCGCTGGTTCACTTTGTTGTACAGCAGAAACTAACGGAACGTTGTAAAGCAATTATACTAAGAAAAAAAAAATGCATGGATGGCCAGCTTGCAATAATCAAGCCAATGACTTGAGTTGGAGTAATCCATAGACCAATGGGGAAAACAAATAAAAATGAGTATTTTCAAATATTTTGAGTAATAGGCATTCACATCTAAATAGCATCAGCGTTCAAGAGGAGCACATTTACAGAGAGCTCACTGTGTGCCAGCTATTGTTCCCATCACCACCCTAGCTCATTAGTGCCCCTGGCAACCTGATGAGCGAGATGGGGAAAGAAGGCGCGGAGAGAAGAGATGATTTGATGGAGGTCGTGTAGCTGGTTTTGGGGAGCCAGGGCTTGTACAGGGGCCACTGAACTACAAATATTAAAATTGAAATTGGAAAGCTGTCACTAATAGACTCAGGGGACAAAATAGTTCTTTTGGCAACTGGGCAAAGAAATTTAAAAAGGAAGAGGGGCTAACAAATTCAGAACCAGTATCTACTCAAATGTTCAAAGACAAACGACGATGTACAACAAAGAGAATGCCTCAGTATGAAAGGAAACATCATGGAAATTAATGTTTGGAATGTGTTTGCTTTTAAAGTTAATCTTAGATAATTGATGGTTAATATTTAAACATTTTTTAGATAAGGCCATTCTAAAGTTTTCCTAATCACATTCAGGATATATATTTTTTTAGTCTGACTCTGAAGGACCAATGGGATACAAAGGTTAAGTAGTGGAGGAAAGGGCTATGCTCTTCAGAAAATTAATTTTTAAATATTAACAGGAAAAGCATGTGATCATATTGGGTAAATAAACTTTCTCATTGGCTTTAGTACTTTAGTTGGACCAGATCATTCATAAATTTATGCTATAAGGTTTTGATTAAAGAAACCACTCATGTTACAACAACATAAGAATCATGTGTTCCGTTTGTCAGTAATGTTTTTTCCCGGTATGGTAGATGTTGTTCATTTGTTTATTTCATATTTCAGGTGTCTACTTCTGCCTTTCCCTCCCTGAATGCTCACGAAAAACTATCACACCTATGACAGGTTGCGTGATTATTTCCCCCCTCTCTGTGTGTGTTCAACTTGTGTATTATTGTATCATATGACATCTTGAATCAAGCACCGCTGGTACCAAGCTGTTATCAGCAGCTGATGCCAAAAATATTCATTTATAACACTTCTCAGCATGCAAGTGAGAGCCCTTCAAATCACAGCCGCCTCATTTCCAGTCATTGTTCTTTTCTTCTTTGCATATTATACGGTAAAAAGAATGCAAAACCAGGGGAGATTTATTAGAAAATAATGCCTTGGGAAAATGTTGTAGAACATTTGAGTCCTTGTTCGTGAAGGTCGTGAGGCTCGTGCTGCTTTGGAGACACTGTCTTGGAGGCCTGTTCCCCTTCCTTTCTTTTTCCCCCAAAGGTTTTCAAGCGGTGTTTTTTTTTGTGTGTTTTTGTTTTTGCAGTCTGATTACATTAAAGTGCAAACTATTTACATGTCTGGAAGTAAGCAACACCCTCAGCAGAGAACCAGGAAGTGAGGCGTGGAGCCAGCCTTTGCCCCGGATGTGGGCCCTGTGTGTTAACACATGGGTCAGGACCATCGGGGGGACCAAGGCAATGGAAGAATCAGAAGGCTTTCTTCTCTAAAGAAGGGCCATTAAAAAACAAAATCAATAAGTATGGTTTGTCACTTCCTCGTATGGGGAGTGCTGAGCCTGAAGCTCTCAGCAGATTTCTCATACATGAATTCATTTTGCAAAGTGAATGCTGAGACTTGGTGGCCAAATGGCAAGACGCCAGAGGCTGCCATGGTGGAGAAGAGAGGGTCTTCAGTGGCTTTCTGGACACCTGGCCTCTGCCTGTCACCGTCTTCTGGAGGAAGAACCTCGGAGCCTGCTGACTGCTGGGTGAAGGGGAGGTGGTTACCAGAGGTGGAAACGTGGGCTTGGCGAGGGGACAGCAATCTGTGGACAATGTCTTCCTACTGCCTGAAAAACTGGGGGTTCATCACTCTCCCTCCAGTCTTGACTGACTCCAGAGAGACTGAGCAGAGGGCTGTGGAGGAGGACGAGGGGAGTGTTCGTGTCATCTGGATGAATAGGTATCAAGTGCTCCCCAAATCCCTGGTTCTTGCACAGTCTCCAGTGGAGCAGGCCCGGAGCCACCCCAGCCAGTAGAAGGAATCCAGGCCTGTTGCTGGGGTCTCCTGCGTTCAGAAGAGATGCCCAAACTCCCATTTGGCTCTCACTGCTGTCTTCTGCTTTCCCTGCTCTGCTGTTCTTTCCATAGGCTGACTCCATACTTTTTTGTTTTTCTTTAATTTTTATTTTATTTATCTGGCTTCCCCGGGCTTTGCCGCAGCATGCAGAATCTAGTTCTCCGACCAGGGATCGAACCTGGGAGCCCTACATTGGGAGCCTTAGCCACCGGACCACCTGGGAAGCTCCCTGACTCCATATTTTAAAAATTGTATTCATATAGAGATGCTTCATATTTTGCTGCATCTCAAGCTCAGTGTTTTAGGTGAAGTGATTTCTTCTGTCTGGTTTTGTTAACTTTTGGCTTGGAAATTATCAAGCCTTACCAAAGCCTTAAAGAAAAAGCTAAGAATTCATGTTTGCTGAGCATTTAGTAAGTGTCTGATAGAGTAAATACTTTATAAAGCCCAGAACAAGATGATGTGCTGTCTTAAAAAAAAAAAAATCTCTTATCTGTGGAAACAGGTAAGAGGACTTCCCTGGTGGCTCAGATCGTAAAGAATCTGCCTGCAGTGCAGGAGACGCAGGTTCAGTCCCTGAGTCTGGAAGATCCCCTGGAAAAGGGAATGGCAACCCACTCCAGTATTCTTGCCTGGATGATTCCATGGACAGAGGAGCCTGGCGGGCTCCAGTCCCTGGGGTCACAAAGAGTCGGACACAACTGAGTGACTAACACTTAACATCTGGAAACGGTGTAGGATACTGATTTCACGTTTTCCTATTGCATTTGAAATTCTGGCAGATAATAACATGAAAGACTTACCCTCAAGAAGTGATACACTTGAATCTCCCGCTTTGAAAATGCTCAGAAATTTCCATATTTATTTGCTCTGCAGTGTGTATATTATGAAATATTTGGCAGTTAAGACTTGACTTCTGGTAAACCCCATGAGTTTTTGCCACTTCATTTAAATTTGTAAAACTGTAACAAAGCCCCACAAAAGTTAGGCTTTCGTTAGTGGAATATGATCAAGCCATTTTCAAAAACCTCTCGGCACATTTCAAGTTGTGACAGCAGACTTCCAAATGGGAAGGCTAGTTCAGGGTTGACCACTGAATCACGGTAGAGAATTAAGTGCCCACCAGGAGAAGGGATTTGCACCGGCTCTGGTTAGCTGGCCCTCCTGCAGCTGTTGCAATTGGGCCAAAGGGGACCCGGGGTCGCCAGCCAGGCTGGCTCTAACTCAGGCAAGTGGAGAGTCAGCATCGGGGTGCTGAGTCATTGCAGCGATGGGAGCCTTCCTCTCCTCTGGTAGGCACTTCCACATTGGGTGTGGAGAGAAGGCTGGACGGGCATCATGTGGGCAAGCGGGAGAGATGGCTTGGGGTCTTCCAGTCCTGTTCCTGGTGGTCAGAACCAGAGCAGGGGAGGCCACCTGTTGAATCCATCCAGGTGCACCGTGGCTGCTGGTTTCTGAGCTCTGTCTTCTTTGCCAGCCTCATTCTTAGGACCCCGCCTTATTCAGATTAAGTCCTTGACATTCTTGCTCAGTTTCTTGCCCAGAAATTTCTGACATTCTTGCCCAAGAGTGCTTGAGAGCACGGAGGACCCTTAGCTCGGTGGATAATTACTTGGTTCTAAAACGCTTGATCCCTCCATCTATTACATGTTTGTGAATTTATTTCCTTTGGTGAATAGATAAAAAATTCTTGATACAGGGAAGAAACGAGCTCCGCCAGGCTTCTGTTAGTACCACCGTGAAATCTTCCCCACTGTTTTTCCCCCCCAAGCCTTCTGAGCACACCAGCAAGTTCTCCTCTCTGTGTTCCACTGAGGTCTCTAAATATAGTTTCTCTGCTCTAAAGGCAAGGATCAAGTCCAGTGTATAAAATGTCCAGGGTGGTATTGGAAATTTGTCAGTTTCAAAAGAAGAAAATGCCTAATTTTAACATTTAAATGATCATTTACATAGGAATGAAGGTAATTCATAATGTTATTTTGTGTTATTTGATAATTAAAATTAAATTAAATTACTCTTTTTAGCAAAAGCATCTTTTTAATGGGCCTCCCTGGTGGTTCAGGTGGTAAAGAATCCACCTGCAATGCAGGAGGCTCAAGAGACACGGGTTCAATCCTTGAGTTGGGAAGATCCCCTGGAGAAGGTCAATGGCAACTCACTCCAGTATTCTGCCTGGAGAATCCCCATGGACAGAGGATCCTGGCGGGCTGCAGTCCATGGGGCTGCAGAGAGTTGGCCATGACTGAGTGACTAAGCATGCATGCATGTTTTTAATACTTTCAGAGTCATGTATAGTAAAACATGCTGCTTACTAAAAAAATTACAATTGCTCAATATTAATGTGCTCCTTATTTTGATTATTACATTTCTTTGTGAAAGTGATACAAAGCAGAAAAGAATAATGTTATTTTTCAAAATGTGAGTGGTTATATAACTTTGATTTCTGCAACAATCTATGTTCTTCTGAGGGAAACTAATACACTATATAGGTTTGCATGGGTGCGTAGAGCAGGTTTCACTAAGATAAGGTGGTTCTCTGCTGCTGATTCGTCATCTCTAGGGCTCAGTGGCTCCAGCAAGGACTGGTGTTGACTGCGTAGGATGAAAACTTTGTGATTTAAAGGTGGGATGTGGAGGGACAAGGCAGTAAGACCTCTAGGCAAGGGTGACAGCAGCCTTAGACCCACTTAGGATTGTCCCCTATCGCTCACTCTAGAGAGAAGTTCAAGGCTACAGCCAAGTCTTGTGTATGCAGAGACCCACTGCCACACTGAGGCTGGGCTCAGGCACAGGACTAGAATTTAACGGAGAAATTGGTAGTTGGCACCAGCATGAAGCAGATCAAGTCCAAGAGACTTCGATGGGCGGTTCCTCTGAACCTCGGAGGTTGGTGACTACCGCATCGAGAGGCTGGCCTGGACGGGGAGCGGCTGTGACAGAGCTAATAATGTTCTGTGTGGCTAATCACCATTCCACCTACTTAACCAAGCTTTATTTTGACGACTCAGTCAGTCCCTTTCTAAATATCTTCAGCTTAATGGAAATTGATGCTTTCAAACTGTGGTGCTGGAGAAAACTCTTGAGAGTCCCTTGGATGGCAAGGAAATCAAAACAGTCCATCCTAAAGGAAATCAGTCCTGAATATTCATTGGAATATTGGAATATACTAAAGTATATTGGAATATACTAAAGCTGAAGCTCCAGTATTTTTGCCATCTGATGCAAAGAGCCAACTTGTTGGAAAAGACACTGATGCTGGGCAGGGTGACCAGGGGATGACAGAGGATGAGATGATTGGATGGCATCATAGAATCAATGAACATGAATTTGAGCAAACTTCAGGAGATAATGGAGGACAGGGAAGCCTCGCACGCTGCAGTCTGTGGGGTTGCAAAGAGTCAGACACGACTTAGTGACTGAACAACAACAATGGCAGTGACTTACCCTTGTAAGGTTCCCGTATTTTGGCCTCACTAGAGTCTTGAGAGAGAGGGTAAAAAAGGTTCCAACACATTCTCTCATCATAAATAAGTTAACCATGGTGTTGTGAGAACCATAAATTATTCAGCATTTAATAAGCGTGTATTGAGTACCTACAACATCCAGAGAACTATGCAAGGCCTGAAGCTGTGCCTGCAAATAAAAGGGGTGCAGAATTGGTTCTTGTGGATCCTATGGTCAAAGGCAGGGGTCAGCAAACTGTGAGCCATCCCTGACTGCTTTTGTAGGGAGAACAAGCTAAGACAAAAGAAAAATCGAAAGAAGCCTAATATTTTGTGGTCCACGAAACATTATATGAAATTTCAAATGTGGGGGTACAGATACAGCAATATTGTTCTGTTGGAACATAGTCACACTCATTCAATTTTGTGTTGCCAAAATGGCTGTTTTCAGGTTATGATGGCCAGCCTGAGCAATTAGAGAGCTTTTGGTCCATGAAGCCTAAGATATTTAGTATCTGACTCTTTGACAAAAAAATTTATCATTGGGTTTTCTAGTAGGATAGAAAGACATTCATCAGATTATCACACCATCAAAATATGCATGGGGTCAGTGCTGGACAGGAAAGGTGTATAAATCTATGAACTTGTATAATGGACCTAGAGATGTAACCAGAGTAAGGCAAACAAGCAGTGGCCTTAATACCTTCATCGTGTTTAACTCTTTGCAGGGCTCACAAGGGACCACACTCAAGGAGTGATAAACAAATTGTAATTGGTAACATAATTCAAGTAATACTAAGCATTTAGGGATTTCTGACTGAATCCCTTCCAATCTGGTGCTGATGGTTTATAAGGCAAAAGGGCCAGAAATAAGTTTAATGTGTGTGCTCAGTTGCTTAGTCATGGCTGACTCTGTGCGGCCCCATGGACTGACTGTAGCCTGCCAGGCTCCTCTGTCCATGGGATTTCCCAGGCAAGAATATACTGGAGTGGATTGCCATTTCCACGGGAATCTTTGGACCTAGAGATCAAGCCCAAGTCTCTTGAGTCTCCTGCATTGACAGGTGGATTCTTTACCACTCAGTGCCCCTGGGAAGCCCAATAAGTTTAATAACAGCCTCTAATTCTTAGGCCTTCATTTGTTACCCTTGGCACTTACCAGTACTGCACCTGGAAAAGGAAACTTTTAAATTCATAGTAGATTGAGAAAAATGTGGAAAGACAGACACTTTTAAAAATGAGAAGAGACAGCACCTCTTCAGGTACATGAAACAATAGAAACACATTGTTCTCTATAAATGAGTGAAAGGTGCTTGTCTTTGTGTTGCTGGTGGTTTAGTCGCTAAATCGTGTTGGACTCTTGTAACTCCATGGACTTTAGCCAACCAGTCTCCCCTGTCCATGGGATTTCCCAGGCAAGAATCCTGGAGTGGGCTGGCATTTCTTTTTCCAGTGGATCTTTCCAACCCAGGGATCGAGTCCACATCTCCTGCATTGCAGGTAGATGCTTTGCTGACTGAGTGGGGTGACTATTTAAAGTTTATGAGAATAATGCTTTTCTTCTGAAGGATTCAAAATACTTTTGTTTTAATTCCCTTGATAGTATTATGGAAGAGTAAACAACACAAACCTAAATAAATATCTTAGTCTGCATTTAGAATGAATACAAAGCTGAATCAATTTTAATTCAGCGTTGAACTTTGAATCGGTTTTCCTGTTATTTACTGAGAATGTGGGGTCATGTGAGAGTAAGGCGGTTCCTCCGATTTTGGCAGATGGTTTTCATGAGTTTGCAATAGGCTTTGGTTTGCAGGCGTCTTTGAACATAAACCACCTTATCAGTCTTTTCTGATCACAACGGAGAGAAATAAAAAGACTTGATAAAGTAAACTCATTGTTTCAAAGTGGTATTGATATAAAAAGAAATTGCCAGGGTAATGTAGAAAAGGTTTTGAATTATTAGATTCTTAGATTCAACTTCAAAGATTACTTTATTCTCTGAAGCAATTTTTTGTCATCTGTCTTCAAAAGATTTTATTTCATCTGTGTGGCTTTAAGAGATTCTCATTTATTCTTTAATCAAATAATTATCAAGTGCCCACAGCATGCCAGGCGTTGTGCCTGAAGTGCATGGAATAGCAGGGTGACTAAAGCAAGGTCAAAGCCTGCTCACATGGGGCAAAGACAACGGTAAAAAGTGGAGCTCCAGTGGCTGAGGATTAACCCACCCAAAGATAAATTTCTGTAATGGGTGGGCTTCAGTGGGTAAAAAATCCTTTGCAATCATCCTGCAGTGAAGGAGACATAGGTTCGATCCCTGGTTTGAGAAGATCACCTGGAGAAAGAAATGGAAACCTGCTCCAGAATTCTTGCTTGGAGAAATCCATGGACAGAGGAGCCTGGTGGGCTGCAGTCCATGGGGTCACAAAAAGTTGCATATGGCTGAGCAGCTAAGCACACAGCATAGCACATAAGTGGTTTACTGGGGGAAGTGAAACGAGTAATATTTTGCACACTAATAATTTTATGTCTATTATTTAAAAAATTCCATTGGATGTTGTTTCGTATGTCTTCTAGGGCCATTTATGTTCAGTTCAGTTCAGTCGCTCAGTCGTGTCCAACTCTTTGCGACCCCATGAATTGCAGCACGCCAGGCCTCCCTGTCCATCAGCAACTCCCAGAGTTTACCCAAACTCATATCCATCAAGTCAGTGATGCCATCCAGCCATCTCATCCTCTGTCGTCCCCTTCTCCTCCTGCCCCCAATCCCTCCCAGCATCAGAGTCTTTTCCAATGAGTCAACTCTTCGCATGAGGTGG